>OY992885.1:35685609-35740609 GCA_963921405.1 Cepaea hortensis
ATGTTTAGGTCTTGTAATGTTTTAGTAATGTTATTCTTCTCTGACCGCGATATTCTACGAGTTGAGCTCAGTTAAGTTGAGCTAAGAACTGACATCACTGCACTCAGGACGTTCCTACAAGCGCTCTGTCTGTTCGTTCAACAGCAGCGAAGAGTCACATTACTAATTTTTTCCACCGCTATCTGATTGGAAGTTTTCCTGGTCTTCCTTCTCAGTTTTGAGATTCTACCAGAACCCCTGCCAATCCCCCGCAATCTCATCCTTTCCACATACGGGTTCTCAATCTGTTCCTCCACGTTCTCCACCTGGTCCTACAGGCGCACTACCACCTCTCCCTTGTCCATTGGTAATCGACCACCAAGAGGTGCATTCCCTGTCAGCCTACCAGTCTGTTCATCCCCCCTTTTAAGGATAATGTAGTGCCCCCTTCAACGTATTTCAGAATGCCATCCCCCCCCCCTTTTTCGTATTTCCTTACTAAAAAAAAAAAATTGGCCCGTCCCCCATTCACCATATTTTCAGAACATCATCCCCCCACCCCCCCTTTCGTATTTTCTACCTAAAATCCCCCCCCCCTTTTTTAACACAGTATACGTAATAATGGAAGCTAAATTTAATAGTACATATTAAAACAAATCAAGACGTCCACATAAAACGTGATTTGTGGGTCTACTTACTTTATAAAATGAATTTTAGAAGGGTAAGACGTACAGAACCGTAAAGTATGAAGGGAAAAACAATATCAAGTAATCGGTTCTTGCATTAACGCGATCTTGAAATAATCTTAATTCCCCCCCCCCTCCCCCTGGAAACCCTAAAATTCCCCCTGGAGGGGGGGGGGAATTCCCCCCACCGTTTGAGAACCACTAATGTAGAGGCGTTGGTGGTGAAGGTTGGTAGGGGTCTTAATGCATTGAGGGCTATGCCAGCAACCGGGGTAGAGCAGAGGATGCTTTAAGGCCCTTTTAGCAGTTAATAATTTATGTCATTGAGTACGTTTTGGGGCTGCTGACAGTATCAAAGAACCAGCTTAAAAGGTTGAAGCGCATACAGAATGCCGCCAAGCGGGTGATCCTGGGGTGCACAATGGACCAACAGTTATATGCATGAGGCATATCCTGGCGCTACCAACGATTGCGGATAAGCATAAGGTCCTTCAAGCCAAATGATACCTGTGAGGTTTTTTGTGGGTTTATAGATAACTAGCTGACCCGGCCCGGCTTCGCCCAGGCCCTGGAGGGGATCTATCTATCTATCAGTCTGTCTGTCTGCTTGTTTGTCTGTCTGTCTGTCTGGCTGACCCGGCCCGGCTTCACCCAGTCCCTGGTGGGGAGCATCTCATTTAATTCATATAAGTAGTCATATAAGCCCTCCCGTTCCCGACTATCTGTCTGTCTGTCTATCTGTCTGCCTGACCCGGCCCGGCTTCACCCAGTCCATGGTGGAGAGCATCTCATTTAATTCATATACGTAGTCATATAAGCTCTCCAGTTCCCGACTATCTGTTTGTCTGTCTATCTGTCTGTTTGTCTGTCCCGGCCCGGCTTCACCCAGTCCCTATACATATTATATTAGTTCATATACGTAGTCATATAAGCACTCCCGTTCCCGACTGTCTGTTTATCTGTCTGTCTGTCTGACCCGGCCCGGCTTCACCCAGTCCCTGGTGGGGAGCATGTCATTTAATTCATTCATATAAGTAGTCAAATAAGCTTCCGTTCCCGACTATCTGTCTATCTATCTGACCCGGCGTGGTTTCGCCCAGCTCCTGGCGCACAGTAACTTACTGTGGCGAAGTGGTCAAGCCGTTTGACGTTTGACTCGTGAGCCGAAGGTTGTGGGTTCGATTCCGGGCCGCGTCCTTCGGTTTACGAGTTAAATGTTTCGGAGACCCCCATGGGTCGTCGCTAAAAGCTACGGAGTTCGTGCTTTGTGCGACGCTTTCCGTGCTGCGGAAAGAGACCGAGCCATATGGGATAAAAACCCGGTGCAATGAAGTCGACCCTGTCGACTTTTAAGCGACTTTTTAAGTAACTTAAAAGAATGTCCTTCCACACACCATTCATTATTTTTAATGAAAACTGTTTTTAATCACCGACATGACAGTTGATAAGTTTTGTAAGCAGAAAAAGATGGGTTAAAATGTTATGCATAATGCATTATTTTTATGCAAACTTTAAAAATACCTTAAAGATTATATCATTATTTAATATAACTCATATGCCTAAAAATAACTATAGACAAAGAGTTTAACAATAGTGCAGGTAAGTCCAACAATATGACTATAAAGTATATAGAAATGTTATTAAAAGTTATGCCCCTTGAAATAACTTTTCTAGAGTGAAGTCCCCCTGCTATATAGACATTATATAATGAAAATGGAAAAGTAAATGTTATTAAATAAGTAGAAGATTTTACATTAAGAAATTATTATAGTCGGTTGCACAGGAATGAAAGGAAGACGTGTAGAAAATTTCATCTCAATCGGATGTACCGTTATCGAACGCATCCAAGACCCACAAACAAACATACACTCTGTTTTATAGATATAGATTACAGAAGCTCCAATGAGTGAAGTTCTATAAAGTATATCTATAAAAGATACAAGTTAGTAACAGCAAGTTTTGTCTAGAGGCATTGATATTTATTCTCGCAGAACCCTTGTAGAGAAACCATTTAGAATTTGGCCCATCGAGTACCCCCACTGTGAGAAATTAGACCCAAGTTTAAGTTCAACACAGAATTTTTAGCAGATGATTTCTCTTCTATATTATATAGAGATCTTGGCAGTTAGCCACAGCAACAAATGAAAAGCAGTTCTCTCATCTATCTAGTTGACTGTGCTCTGGTTGCCAACCTCATTCTGATCTCTTTAATATTATTTCAAGTGACACAAGACACTTGGACAAATGACCACATTGACAATTGGACCATTGTAGTGACCATAAACAACAACTGTACTTTACACCGGTTGAACAAGACATCAACATGAGAGGATCTTGACAAAAGTTGGACACACATTCACAAAGGAATGGTCACACCAACAAATTAGACAAGTCATACATCATGGAAGATACTTGACAACATCTATACAGGATCTAAAAACTATTATGTCCCATCATTCTTCCCTGCCAGTCTATCTCCCACAAAGGTTTCTGATGGTACTGAAATCACCACACTTAAGCATTAATCCATTTGTGAATTTGCTCTATGTTCTATCCTTCTTCTCCATTAGCTTTTCAGCCAGTATTAAGCTGGAATACTCCTCAAGATATGGTTTTGAGGAGAAATATGGTAAGCTCCAGGTACAAATTTAATGTCCACTCTTGGCCAGTAGAGGCATGCTGAAAACCAGGTGATCTCTCACTCCTAAGGTTTCTTCTTGAATTTCTCTTGAAGATATAGCCTGGAACATTTATAAAACTGGAGAGTATCCCTGTCTTAGGCCTTTAATAAAGACTTTTCTTCAGTGCCATCTGTATCGGCCAGAATTAGTGAATTCAGAATGAGTATTTGCAACCTGGGGTTATGTGATACTATTGGAGAGTCCATCTTGTAAAGCTGGATTTAAGGTTAGAGCTCAGGACTTCCCTGGAGTTGTCCTGGTAATTGAAGGCCTCCCCATCTTCCTCATTCTCTGAGGTGCAGAGACTACATCCTAGAGAATGATTCGGCATGTTTTACCACTGCATCTTAAGCACATCTTAGCTGGATGGTATCACATCTTCGACTGGCGGGCTATTTAAGTATTAGCCTAGAAAATAGCGTTACTCGCCCAAGGGTCAGCCAATCATTATGGGTCCCCACTGTTCATCTTCCTCCCCCTAATCTAGAATATTCTAAGTTATTCTTAGACCGGGTTATCAAGACGGCTTACGTTGCTTACTTTTGAGTATTGAGAAATGTACATGGATTGGGGATGCGAACGTCTGGAGACATTATGTTACAATACCTGAGAGTTGTTGTAGATAGGGACCACACCGTGCATTAAGCTATTGATATGTTTATGGGTCATTGACTAATGCGGGGCAGGTCCTGGATGACACAATCGAAAATACCTAGAGACTATCAGTCGTGAAAAAGAGTGGGTTGAAGTACTTGAAGTCATGACGGACGAGATTATAAGAATTGGTCTGTAATATTTAAGCTCAAAAGCCCCAACTTTCTTCTGTAGCTATTGCGGAATTGTCTGTATGTTGTCATGGGGTCATTTTCTCAACAATTTACTTCAGAGTGTTTGCTGGTGTTGTGCAATTGATTCTTAATACCGTTTAATATCTGCATTGCTATAGTATATTATAATTTGTGTGTGTGTGTGTGTTGGTTTGTTTGTTTCTTTGTTTTTAGCGGCTTTTCTTATTATTACATTTAGCTCGTGCAGCGTCTTATTAGGCATGCTGTTTTCGACGTCCAACTGTCCAGGATTTTCTAAAGTGCGTCCTTCATATTTTATCATAGAAGACTATGTGTTGTATATCATCCTTACTTTATTTTTCAAATCTTCACTGCCCAAGCGGTGAAACAAAGTAGGTCTACACGAGCCAGAGGTGAGTCTCGTATTATCTAAGCAATCCTGCCCACTCGTGATTTAAAAACAAAAAGCATCCTTTGCAGGGAGTTCCTGTCAACTCAAGGTTGATATTCTTCTTCTTCTGCTGCGTTCATCCGGATATTTTTTCCGGACGTGATTGCGTTGTGCCTGTTTACAGCAGAGCTGCGTTCTTGCGCCGTTAGGCGACACATCCAAATTATGTGGGCATTTGTTGACCGTGTTAACCTTCCCGGGGTTGATAATTCTAGGCTATTTTACGGTCATTGGTTTGCAGAATGGGGCAAGCAAAAGTCGCATTTAAAAAAAGAAGAGTGTCTTATGCAATACTTCATTATCATTGAATGTAAGAAAGACAGTGCTGAAATTCTGTATAGAACCAGGTTTGCTGTATGGCAGTGAATCTTGGAATGTAAATGAACAAATTAAGAAGAAATTAGAAGCATCAGAGATGTCCTTCCTGAGACGAATGTTGCGAATTCCTTGGACTGCCAGAGTAACTAACAACGACTGCCTGAAACAGGCTAGTGAAACTAGAACATTATATACAATAGTAAGAAAGAGACAAAAAAGCTTTCTTCGGTCATGTGATGAGAAGAGAGGCATTGGAAAACATCGTGACAGCTGGAAAGATCGAGTGGAAGAGAGGCAGAGGCAGACCAAGAGAAATGATGCTAGATGGATTGAGACGGTTGCATAGAGGAATGTCATCAGCAGAGTTGATCCAGTACACCAAAGACCGAGATCTGTGGAGAGCCATCAAAGCCTACCCCAGCTGGCAGGGCACTTGATGATGATAAGTTTGCCATTGCTTTCTAATCGAGAATTCAACGTCTAAATCCAACTGACCGTGTTATGGAAAGAAACCACTTCCCAGATGACAGTGCACAGAAAGATTAAATGCGAACGGTGACAAATTCTTCGCCCACGCTAACCTCTCGGTCGTGATTACTGCAATTAAATATAAATTAAGTTGCGTCCCTTGCTATACATTCCGAATATCACAATATATTTCTGATTGGCTGCCTTTGCTTGCTTTGAACTCAAGCGTAGTTCACACACATGCTCCTACCTCTAGTGCAATTGTACTGATTTGTGCATGTGTGTTAGCTGTCCCTAATGCCAGTGTCCCTCACCATTATGCGAACCCATTTCAATTTCAGAAATACTTATAATTTACGTCCCCAAATCAAGGACGACAAGTCAACATTTTAGTCCAACTGACTGGTGTAGGGGTTGAACCGGTTAACTTGGCATCAGCACACCGGATGTTTAAGAACGAGTAACCTTATCAATTGACTTCTCGGGTCGTACGGCGAAGATCAAAATGTAGTCACCTGCTCTTGATCTGAACAAGGCTACCAGTAGAGGCAGTCATCTGAATGACACACAGGGACGAGGGACCTTATGAGGCGGATCTGGCCCCTTGAGAATCGCAAGCCGTTATTTAAAACAAAAAGCATTTTATTTATTCAGCGATTCTGGCCGTCTATTTCTAATACATTGATTGCCAGCGAATCATGGCATGGAGAAACGCCGGTATCAGAAATTATTCGCAGGACAAGAGGCTGAGGCCAGACATGATCTTCAACGACTCACGGCATTAGCTAAAAGAAGAAGAAAGAAAGAAAGAAAGAAAGAAAGAAAGAAAGAAAGAAAGAAAGAAAGAAAGAAAGAAAGAAAGAAAGAAAGAAAGAAAGAAAGAAAGAAAGAAAGAACGGAGGGAGGTAGGGAGGGAGGAAGGAAGGGAAGGAGGAAGGAAGGAAGGAAGGAAGGAAGGAAGGAAGGAAGGAAGGAAGGAAGGAAGGAAGGAGAAGAAGAAGAAGAAGAAGAAGAAGAATTAATCATCATCATAATCATCATCATCATCATCACCATCATCATCATCGTCGTCGTTGTCGTCATCTTCCATTCTTGCTATCAAGCGTCATGGGGAGGAATAATTGGCGTTCCAGCGCCCGGTGGGTGACACTAGTAGTGTCATTCCGTGTGATTGTACAATGTCTTTGATGTCGTCAGTCTATTTTCTTCTCAGGCGTTCTCCTAATCTCGTAGCAGATCTTCTTTGATGAAAATATTTTAAATGCAGTTTTTAAAAGTAGTTTATTTTAATATACTTTTATTGGTGTCCATTTATTTTTATCTGCTCACGATACGTCAATTTTGTCACTTGTGATTGTGTTCTTTTAAAACTAATTGATTTTACGTTTCATTTGGTAGATTATCTCAATGATCAAACAGTAAGACTACGATCAAGGCAGAACAAAGTGAACTACGTAACTAAATCTTGATGACAGGCAACAGAAACTCGATTTTACTCAGCTTAACATAGGCGTATCCATTAGACGCGAATTTAACGAAATTGGAACATAGATATTTTGGGTGCGTTATCGAACATCCCAGAGTGAAAAAATACCACTTAGTTGAACATGTTACCACATCTATAATCTCTGTCACAATACAACAAGTGATGCAGTGCCGAAATACAACTGTGTAAATACGCTTGGGATGTGGAAGAGAGAGAGAGAGAGAGAGAGAGAGAGAGAGAGAGAGAGAGAGAGAGAGAGAGAGAGAGAGAGAGAGAGAGAGAGAGACCAGTTAATCAAGAGGCGAAGAAAAGACACTTTCGTCGGACAAGACGCGGACTGAGATAACCTGGAAATAGTTTAACTGTAAATGGTACATGAAATAGTGCGAGACATAAAATACACAGAACCGAGAATTAGAGATGTATGTGAATAATATAGGGAAGCGATAGATGGAGCTGTGTTAGATAACAAAAGATAGAGCCGTTTGGAATGAGTTGGTTTGGACCTTTGCTACAATGGGATCATAAAGGACAGGAGTCAGAAAGAGAGAGAGAGAGAGAGAGAGAGAGAGAGAGAGAGAGAGAGAGAGAGAGGGGGATGGAAGGGAAGAGAGAACGAACATAGATGGAGAACGAGAGAGGGAAGTCGGTGCGCCTCCGACAGCGAGGACCTTACCTAGGTGTGGCCGGAAGATAAAAGACACAGTGCTGAAAATGATCACAAAGTAATGCACCAGGGAAAGATAACCACCCATTATATAATTTGCCTCGTGATGGAATGGAGCGACATGGTGGAGAGAAAATTATGGAGATTCATTCAGTACTTTTAAGATAGAACAGAACAGACGACGTTCAGCTTATATCGTCAGAAAGTCCCATTATCAACATAGAAAGAGAAAAGAATGCTAGAACTAGCGTTTTCTGGATTTATGCACTAGATCAATGGAGAACTGTCAGGGCACCCCGTTTCTGCATTTTCACACTGTAAACAAACTCGAGAAGATCATCACACGTGGATTTCGTCACTACAGTGTCTGGCGTGGACGTTACATTATGTACGTTTAAGAATCAGCTGTAATGTTAATTTAGAAAACTGTGAGCACCTGCCTCATTAATATTTTGTAAATCATGTTGTGTATGTGTGCGTGCGTGCGTATATGCGTACATGCATACGTGTGTATGTGTGTGTGTGTGGGTGAGAGAGAGAGAGAGAGGGAGAGGGGGGAGAGAGAGAGAGCGAGAGAGAGAGAGAGCGAGGGATGGAAGGGAAGAGAGAACGAACATAGATGGAGAACGAGAGAGGGAAGTCGATGCGCCTCCGACAGCGAGGACCTTACCTAGGTGTAGCCGGAAGATAAAAGACACAGTGCTGAAAATGATCACAAAGTAATGCACCAGGGAAAGATAACCACCCATTATATAATTTGCCTCGTGATGGAATGGAGCGACATGGTGGTGAGAAAATTATGGAGATTCATTCAGTACTTTTAAGGTGGAACAGAACAGACGACGTTGAGTTTATGTCATCAGAAAGTCCCATTATCAACATAGAAAGAGAAAAGCATGCTAGAGCTATCGTTTCCTGGATTTATTCACTAGATCAATGGAGAACTGTCAGGGCACCCCGTTTCTGCATTTTCACACTGTAAACAAACTCGAGATGATCATTACAGTATTTGGCGTGGACGTTACATTATGTACGTTTAAGAATCAGCTGTAATGTTAATTTAGAAAACTGTGAGCACCTGCTTCGTTAATATTTTGTAAATGATTTTGTGTATGTGTGCGTGCGTGCGTATATGCGTACATGCATACATGTGTGTGTGTGTGTGTGTGAGAGAGAGAGAGAGAGAGAGAGAGAGAGAGAGAGAGAGGGAGAGAGAGAGAGAGAGAGAGAGAGAGAGAGAGAGAGGAGAGAGAGAGAGAGAGAGAGAGAGAGAGAGCTAAACATATACCTTCTATGTTGAATGAGATTTCGAACACAGTGCATATAATTGGGTTGTTAACAACGAGGTAATTAATAATCTATTTTGTCCAATGAAAGTTTCTTTGGGAACAATGATCAATAGATTTCGTTCACTTCTGTTCGAAACTTGGTGGCACTGTACACTTATCAGGCCAAAATTAAGTTGGCCGACAACAAGAAACGTTTCACTGTATGACAGTAACATATAAATACAAAGAGAAGCGTGTCGACACCAGGAAACGTTCTCGACTTGCCTTTACAACTGTTGCATATATTTTTTTATTTTATTGTTGCGTATCCCTTACGGGACGTTGCAGTCAACACCAGCATTTTTCAGCTGCTATTGATGTACTAGGCAAGTGTTACGTTCAGTAGTTTGCCATTGCTTTCTGAACAAAAGCTCTCATACCAGCACGTTATAACACAACGCGACACGGTCTGCTGCACAAATCAGTCGCAGCTGAGCTTCGAACGCCTGGTACCCGGCTCACGAACCGCGTTCGCAAGCCTTTAGTCACGAAGCCGGCCACTGCATATATGCATATCATAAATTATGTTTAAAATCCAATTTATAAATGATTGGCACCTTACTGTTTTGATAAACAATAGTTTGTAAAATGGAGTTAAACCTCTCCATAGCACAAAGCCTGAGCTGAATTTAAATATCGCTTGTTTGCCCATGCAGTATGATCTCTCTCTTGCCCTGACAATATTAGTTAAAACAGTGTTATAACCCAGTAGTGGGGCATGCACGGACAGCAAAATATAGATCCGAAACTGGCCAGTTTTGAGAAAACTGAACAAAAACTAAAGCAGCTTTACATAACGGATCTAAAATATCCCTATAAACCCTTAACCAATTACTGCAGTCACTTTTACCTGAATAAAGAGAGCGACACAGTAATAAGCTTCTTTTAAATGTTACTATATAGTAGAACGGGCTCGGCGATTATAGATCCTGTGCTGCAGCAAGACTTCTATTACCCAATACAATATCAGATGTGAATACACGTAATTCCCCAGTAACAACCTTATGTTTACTTCATGAATCGTCTTCGTAAGACCGGGAATTTTGTCTCGTCTAGACTGGTTAAATTTATGGACGAGCGCTGTTTTCAAAGGAATCAATCGTAAGTAATAGATAGTAGGAGGTGCAAAGAGTCGGTTATAGTAGTTAAATGGAGTTGATAACAGGAAAATAGAAGATAATAGTAGATAAATGGGAGATGATCGTACGAAAAGAGAAGACAATGGTAGGCAAATGGGAGTTAATAGTAGGAAATATGGAAGGTATAGTATGAAACGAGGAGATAATAGCTGGCATTAAGGAAATATTATCGAACGAAAATATAATAGTCGATATATAAGATTATAATTGGCAATAAATTTATTTTAGTAGGTAAAGAATGGATTATAGTGGTAAATAGCAGAGATGAGTAGGTAACCATGCAATATTAATATAGGAATATGCAATAATTGGAGACTGAATGGTAATAATACGTGAATAGGTTGTAAAAATAGATAACCTCTGGCAGTTAATGTTGCCAGCATGTGAAGTGATGCTTCCTGTGTGCCACTTGACTAACTAATGATGAGGGGTGATGCGGTATTTCCTGTCTGATTAGCGTCATCATATAGCAGGTCCTTTGCAGAACATCGCTGTCATCATGGCCCGCCAGAAAGTTTCTAAACTCTTGGCCATTTCTCCGGCCTCATGCAATCTCAGGCCCAAGGTGTCTGCAATGGTATGTGTCCATCTTCGTACTGGTCGAAAACTGCATCTTCTTCCAGAAACCATCTCTTCCATGGCAGTTTTTTCTCCATGCCATTGGGACTTTTAAATTAGTCAAAATATATCAGTCATATTTCTTCTATGTTCAGATCTTGTAGAGTGTCAGTATTTTTATCTTCTTGGTCCACGGTATTGTAAGAACTTTTCTGTAAGGTTTTAGTTCAAAAGCCACATTTGTTATTTAGTGATTTCAAGGTGTTCCAAGACCTCTTCTTGTGCATTGATATGTGCACAACGGTATGTCAATGCAACATTAAAATATTTCATGTCCATTGCAGGACTTTACAATCAACCCCAGGCTGATTTTTTAGGCAGTGTTATGTAGAGTGTCAACGCTTTCTGAACGAGAAGTCAACGCTTTAATCTAGGTACTTTAGTAACATTTTCTAAATTGCTTTTTAATTATATAAGCTGCATAGTTGGATACCTCTTGAAAAAACAAATCCAACGATACCTTATTCAAGTCTGTAAGTCAATTATAACCTGAGATATTAATGTTTGTGTGTCAGTTTATTATATAACAAAGGCAAAGAGAAAAAGGGGTAAAATCCCTTTGGAAAGTGTGACCATAACTATTAAGCTAAGGGCAGATAACTGCTCTTGGTTTTTCTCGCTAAGGGAGATAACTCGTGTTGTTATTTTGAGAGCCACCGTTAGAACGCAAAATTCAAATTAAAGCCTTAAACTCCCTCTTCCTCCTGCCTCTTCCTCCACTCCAACACCTCCTCCGCCTACTCCTTCCCATTCTTCCTCCTCCTCCTTCCTCCTAAAGCCATTTTAATAATATGGCACATATTTGCAAATGCAAAATTAGTGCACCACGACTATCATGTAATAATAAAAATTGTGAATAATGTGATAAGCCTTAAGATTTATGGTGACCTTCAACTTTTATAAAATGCCAAATCATGCACTTTAGAAAAAATAAATAACAAAACCATCAGTTATATAGTCTGCATATTTATTTAGTTGCATGTCCTTCACTGGACGTAGCAGTCAACCGCAGCATTTTTGGCTGTTCATGACTTCTAGGCAAATCTTATGTTCAGTAGTTTGCCATTGCTTTCTGAATGACTGGCACTAATACCTTTTTCGAAAAAAAAACCAGCACCGCTGTGTTTTGAACCCGGGTACACAGATTTACGAATCATGTCTGTAACCCCTACGCCACGAACAATAGTAGTCTGCATATACAAAAATATTATTCTGAGTTATATTAATTGAGTAATTGTTATTAATCAACTACATTATTAAAGCCAGCTCATTGGCAAAGAGGTTACGGACGAAGTTCGTAAGCCCGCATACCCACGTTCAAAACACAGCTGTGGGCGATTTGGCAGCAGACTGCCTTGCCTTTATAAAATGGTATGTTTTGAACCCGGGTACACAGATTTACGAATCATGTCTGTAACCCCTTCGCCACGAACAATAGTAGTCTGCATATACAAAAATATTATTCTGAGTTATATTAATTGAGTAATTGTTATTAATCAACTACATAATTAAAGCCAGCTCATTGGCAAAGAGGTTACGGACGAAGTTCGTAAGCCCGCATACCCACGTTCAAAACACAGCTGTGGGCGATTTGGCAGCAGACTGCCTTGCCTTTATAAAATGGTATGGGGGAGCTGGTCGTTCAGAAAGCAATGGCAAACTACTAAACATAACACTTGCCTAGTACATCAACAGCAGCTGAAAAATGCTGGTGTTGACTGCAACGTCCTGCAAGGGATACAAAAATATATATATATATATATATATATATATATATATATATATATATATATATATATATATATATATATATATTGCATATCCTATTTAGAGGACATCATTACGTTCAGTAGTTTGCCATTGCTTTCTAATCGACCGGCTCTATACCAACACGTTCAAACCCCAGCACGATATGGTTTGCTGCCAAATCGGTTGCTGCTGTGTATCGAACGCGTGGTACGCTGTTCACGAATCGCATTCACAATCCTTTAGGCAACAGAGACTGGTGTTATATACATATACACCCTATATATATATAAACACACGAAATGCATATATATATATATATATATATATATATATATATATATATATATATATATATATATATATATATATATATATATATATATAAATATGCTAGTCTCCCTGGTGAAGAAGTTAAAGATGCTGTTCGTAATCCCGCACATACAGGTACAAAACACAGCTGCGCGAGATTCGGAAGCAGATTGCGTTGCTTTGGTTTCTTACGGAAAGGTATGTGAGCCGGTCGTTCAGAAATCAATGGCAAACTACTTAACATAAAACGTTTACGAACACACACACACTAACTATATAAACTATTATATACACACTCACACCCACAGATATATGATATATAAGCTGTGATGACGGCAGTGTCGATGCAATGATTGGTCTGCCGGCGCTAGTAGATCTGAGTGAAGTCGTGATAAAAAGCTATTCAAAAACAATCGACCCCGGCCGCGTAGAGTGATAAAAATTTAAACCTAAATACTAGAATGGGTGGTGAATGCAAACGTGCATTCATTATCATCTCGTCGCTCTGAATAGTCCATAAGAATATTAAATAAATGATCATCGCTGTATTATGACACTGAAAACCGCTATATTCCCGCCATTGAAATTTCACACGACGGCATCATAGCATGCGATCTTAATAATTTCTGTTTGGGATGACCCCGCCGACTTAAATATTTGAAAATTTCACAGTGCGTGTAAGAATGGATGCTCAATTTAATTATTCATACTAAATCAAGCGGCAACGTCTATATAAAACGAAATTTACGAGTCAACTTACGTATTAATAAGACAGTCTCTTTATCCCCGTTAGAAGAACAATTTGAGAAGCCACGATGTATAGATTTGTAGACAATGAAACCAAAAACAATACTCAGTAATCGGTTTCTGTTTTAATGCGATCTTGAAATAATCGGGGAATTTAACATCACGAGTACTCTTTACATCCTTAATATCGGGGAACAATAACAAGAAAACGAATATCGCCGTTAAAAACATCGCTGGCAATGTTCGGTAACTAAAAACGTAGTACCTACTTTAATCCAACTTAATGCCGGTGTAAGGGTTGAACTGCCTTCCTCCCCATCAGGACAACAACGTGTGACAAATTGGCGTTCGCATATAGTAAATTGGAGAACATAATCGATGAATAGAGGACATTGACAAACAGGAAATTATATGACTTAAGTATCTATTAATAATTGACAGAATGACGACTGCAGTAGATAAACAAACAAGGATTGAGTAACACCGAGCCAATTTAATTAGTAAACGAGGGCTAACAGTAAGTTGAACCGTATATGTGGCATCGATAGCTAAGTCATCATCATCATCATTTTTGCCGTCAAGCGCCGTGGGAAGGGATAATTGGCACTTCAGGGCCCGATGTTTGGCACTGGATAGTGTCAAGTAACATGTGATAATAATAGTTTCAAAGTGCCAATAAAATCATAGGAAAATGCGAATAGTTAGCTTTTCTCAAATAGCACAATAGAAATTAAAAACAATGTATTCCATTTGTGAATTTAAAAGCAGAAGCCATAAACAATATGATTTATTGCCTGACATATCTCGCTGCATGTCACCAGGTGCATACTGCGGATTATACATCATATGATGTGAATACATGAATAATACATTGGCTGAGACACTTAAAACACATACTTACAGGTATTGTTCGAATTTGGAGCATTTTTCATACCAACGGTAATTTCAAATTTAAAACTATGGCACGTGTCTAATAAATTAAGTAAAACCATGGCCCATTTACACTTTTTTGCATATCCCTTACAGGACGTTGCAGTCAACATCAGCATTTTTCAGCTGCTGCTGATGTACTAGGCAAGATTATGCTCAGTAGTTTGCCATTGTTTTCTGAGCGACCGGCTCACATACCCCGTAAGTTACCAACGCGGCCTGAACCGCTACTGATTCTCGCGCAGGTTACGTTACGCACGAGAATATATGAGATTACAGAGAAAGACGTTACATCCTTGGCCAGGGAGACCGGCTCACTACTGTGTCTTATTGGGTATATGGTGCTAGCCCTATTTATAGAGCAACCGGCGCTTGATGGGTAATGTGGTCATCATCATGCCGATCGCTTTACTCCTCAGAACATTTTAAGGTACTTTTTTAATGTTTCGTGGAGCTGGCAACCAAGGTTAATTTTTATAAATTTGCCTGGACAGGAGAAGACACGACGGCGTTCTTCACAAGAATGGTACCTCCTACTTTCTCCCCACGCACTGTTAAGAAAGGTTGTATCTCAAATTATGCGGAGATGAACATTTCTTGAAACCACATTGAGGTGGTCAATATTCTTTATTTCTAACGATTCTCTGATTTTCCTCTTATAAGCGTTTGTCTCTTCCTCCACTATCTGTGTGTTTTCTATGTGACGTCGTAGTCATACTTGTACGGCTCCAACTTCATGGCAACACCCCATAACTGCTCAGTTCCCGTGCCAGCAAAGACACACGAAATGCATATCATTGTCCCATGTGAACTTGTCAAGGAAACAGTAGCTTCTCGACAAGACCAAATCGCCAGAGCATTACGAAAAGTTGTCTTTAACGCGAATATGCAGTTCATAATCGAAGAAAACAGCATTCCGAACAAATTAAGATCTCGCACACGCATTATCGCACAAGGCACACGCCTCAGTGCCGGCAACTAGTCATCCGCCATTTTCCGAATCTGCACGTCACAACACAGCTACAGTGGACACAAACAAAGATCATTTGGAAAGAATGTCACAGCTCACAGTGTGATGCCTAGCAATCAACTCACTGACTGGGTCCTGCAAATCCAAACATCTAAAAGTGCAATAGCAAAACGTGGTCCCTGAAGCAATCAACTCTCCAGGGTTTTACTAGCCTGTCTGTCTGTTCGCCATGTATTTCCTTTCTATGTGTGGAGTGTATGAATTGGAGCATGAAGGCAACGGTAAACCACACAACTTTTACATGTTTTCTGATCTCTAAACTGTTCCCTGAATGTGCGACCTGTTTCATTGTTGTATACATTTTACAAGGTGACAATAAAATGAAGTAAACAATTCTTGCTGGCAATTCTTTAGTCTTGTAAGTACTATATTAATGAATCTCTATTTAATTGTATCTGTACTGCTTGCTTCTCCGTTGCGAAGGCGTTACGGAAGCAGTTCGTAATCTCGCATACCGTGTTCGAAACACAGTTGCCGGAAATTTGGCAGCAGACCGACTTGCGTTGGAAATGGTATGGGTGCCGGTCGTTCAGAAAGCAATGGTAAACTACTGAACGTAAACTTGACAAGGAATCGCGAACACCCAAACAATGCTGGGTTTGACTGCTACGTCCTGTAAAGGATATACAACTGACTTTTTAACTACTTGCTGCTATTTGCATCTTGTATATGTGTTATATTCATGGTAGTTTAATGAAGAACTTCTACTGCGTGTTACTATGACCGTGTTTATAACCCACGTTGGGTCTCTTGCAGCTCATAGTTTCGACTCCCATTGCACTCTAGTTGTTTCTTGGAATAACCGGTTCTTTTAAAAGCCACATTTTTGTTTCGTCTAGAGATCTTTGTGTTGTGCATAGACTCTCTCTCTCTCTCTCTCTCTCTCTCTCTCTCTCTCTCTCTCTCTCTCTCTCTCTCTCTCTCTCTCTCTCTCTCTCTCTCTCTCTCTCTCTCTCTCCGATGCCTTTAACAATGCCAGTCTTGGTTTACATTGGATACGAGGACTGACTAATAGATACTGATCTCTGTGTGCTGCCTTTATGTCACAATTTATTATTATCTCGTTCAACTTTTATTTATGTATAAAAATTGTAAGGTCCATTATTTTTCATTTCTATTGTGAACTTTCTGAAAATATGAATGCCACGTTGTTTTTCCAGGTTTTTGTTTTCGTTCTAAATTCTATGACTCTACTGAATGAAATTCATCCCCGTAAAGTTACCAAATGTCTTTTTTTGTGACAGGCAGGTCGTCGTTTTTTTCTAGTTTGTCCTTGTTTCATACAATTTTTGTAGAGTTTAGGAAATAATGGAGAATCAACTGCCATTCCAGCTTTTCTTTCTGGCTGTAGAAATTCTCCTGTAATGAGACGGTTATATTCATAGCGCATAAATGTGTTAATGTTAACATGTGCTCTATATTGGGGCGTGTCCTTTGTTGCAGTGAATTGTTTCCTCTCATGATGTCCCTCAATTGACTACAGATACGAACATTCCTGTTACCAGAAGTGACTTGTAGAATTACGTGAATGGAATGCGAGCTTTTTATTACGTAATCTGTTCCTTGAATCTCAAACACGGGAGGCCCACTAAATGTGTAATTTGATAATTTAGGGTGAATTGTGAATCACTTCGTATGGCGCAGATACATTACGAGTTAGGGATACTTTAGTGTGAATTTAAGTGTATCCAGTTAGGGATACTTCAGTGTAGATTTAAGTGTATCTAATTATTATAGTCCATGCTAAGTAACGTTTGCGATCATGTTGTCAATATCCTCATGTCTCGTATACTGACAGTCATATCTGATACAGATGTGTCTCCATGCCATGATGTCAAACTGCCCAGCATCTTTTCTGTCTGTTTTCCCTGCACTAATTTCTTTTCAACTTGACCCGTTAACAGGACGTTGTTGCAGCTTTCCCTTACATCGGTTGGATAATGACAAGACCGTGGATTGTCCTCTTCTGAAGCAGTCCTCTTTGTGAGTTAATTTATTCCGATATACCTTCCTTATTCTTCTTTATCCGCCCACTGTATTCTCATAATTCTTCTATAAACCTACATATTCACAGTTTACACATAATTTGTCACTAGTCTGTTGATTGTCCATCAATCATTTCCTTATATCAGGATTGGTTCGATGAAGTTCTTACCACTTTTGTTTCTCACACTGATTGGCAATGATATATTGCAGAGAATATTTTTCATCTTGTCATATGCGGCCCTATTATAGGCTATAAACACACGCTCGCACGCACGCACGCACACGCACACACACACACACGCACGCACGCACTCACACGCACACACCAAGACACACACAATTGTTGTGTTATTGGAATGAGCTGTGTCTATGTTAGGTGAAGATTACCATATAGCAGATAAAGTCGTTGGAATGTGAAATACGTCAAATAATCCGGCCACGGCATATGAGTTTGTGTGGCTAGTTCCCTTATTCGTCGAATTTCCGTTTCCTTCTCCGACAATTGCCAGGAATCCTGAACATTGCCTCGTCCTTGTTTTTATGAGGCTGGTTATGCCCAAGAGCCGTAATGGTCAGTTAAAAAAGAACAATGTGCCCATATTGATCCCGGACCACTGTCTCAGACAGCTAGCGCACTAATCACTATGCCACAGCGGATCAAATATCAGTATCTATACTTTGCAACATTTTGTGAGAGAGCCGGAGCTTGTATGGGTTGTCTGGAGTGATATAATAAATATTCTGTATTATGTTATTAAACTATTGCTCATTGTTTAAAATTCACAGCCATGCAGAAGAAAAATATGTAATCTAAAAGTTTTGACAGTGGCAAAAATACAGAGAAAACTTATCAGAGACATCAGAAAGAGGAAGTCATTATTGTTTTGGTCACATGATGATAGAACACAATGTGGAACATACTGTGACAACAGGAGATATTTGTTTTACGAGAGAAAGAGGAAGAAAACGAGAGTAAATTCTTGACAATCGTATGTCATTGCACGGAAGCGTGTCAGCCTACGTACTGATGCATGCCGGTGGAGGGAGATCCCACAATGCGAAGAAGCATGATTGCCCCCGCCAGTCGGCAAGGCACTTCATGCTAACAAGAAAAAACCTGACATATAGAGCTGAAGCTAATAACAAAGACCAGGAGGAGTAGACAAGGTCAAATGTCAGAACACAAATGAATGTCTGTCAAACAGCCCTAATGCATAATTTAGTGTCTGTTATAAAGCACCATAGACAGATAGATGTAACAGACGTGAAGGCTAAACTTGAGCGTCAATAAGTTATAAGATCATCTACGAATTGGCTCCCTATGGGATAGGAATGTCAGAGGAGATAATACCAATTGCCCTTTCTGTGTAACAGGTTGCCAGGCATTACTACCCGAAAGTTCAGTACTTGTCAACGTGGCTTCTCAACGCGATTAATTATTTCCATGCTATGTTCGTGACACCATTCATCCCGTGTAGTTTTATGTTTCATTGTGGTACGGCTTCATTTTATGCATAAAATTTTTTATGCACACGAAAAGGTGAGGATTAATTCTGAGGTCGCTGTGTGAGATAATGCCATGTGTTGTAAAACGTTGGGTCTTCAGCTGGGTTGAGTCAAGAACCGACATCACAGCACTAGGGACGTTCCAATACGTGGTTCGTTCATCAACAGCCAGCGAAGAGTCTCAATATTAATAGTACCAGCTGCAATCTGATTATATGTCCGTCTGGCCTTTCCTCGGAGTGCTGATTGTCAGTCAAATCTTCTGATCACTGCCCGTCGCTCTACTTTCTCTGGGCTATAATGATTTATCTGTTCTTCCACGCTATGCACATGACCTCAAAGGTCTATGATAACATTTGTCTTACTATGCACCAATACATCACCAAACGGTGAAATCCCAGCCAATATGTCCGCCTGCTCGTTTCCAACAACATCAGTATATCCTTGGGAAAAGATCCAACAGATGCTCTCTATCTTTGATTTTTGAATTGAACCAAACGACTCTGCACGAAGCATTCCTGTCTTCACCTTTCTCACCATGCTATGTGAGTCCGTTTAGGACTTCAGATAAACATTACTAGACCATAGCGTGGCTAGTGTGGTACCGTGGCCCACAAGGGAATAGTAACACTGTAACCTGCCACGCATGTTCTAAGAGATTCCTAAGGAGAGTATCCGTAGCAAAGTATTTATGTTGGCTTGCCTCGCGCCCCGTAGGTTGTGGGATCGATCCCGGCCTATGTCGTTCTGTTCATGAGTGCAATTTTCTCGGATACTTCTGGGGGTGGTGTTTAGAGATCGTGCTTTTTGCGATGGTTTCGGGTGGCCACCCTGCGGAAAGAGACCGATCCATATGGGATAAAACCCGGTGCAATGAGGTCTATCCGCTTGCCTTTTAACCACTTTTAAGGAGGTAACGAAGAGGCGTGGCACTGGTTACTTCATCCCATAGAAAAGTGTAGCAGCAAAATCCAACCAATCGTGAAAACTTCCAAAGAGTTGGTTGACGGTTTGCTGCATTAGAAGATTTAAGGCGGCAGATGAAGACGAAGAAGAAACCCATGTCATAATGAGGTTTGGTCATGGGCTTCCAACCTTCTCATCTGTCGTTCACTGAAAGTACACAACGTTTTAACGTTAAGAGGCACTTGTTGTTTAGATGGATTCTCCTCCTCCTCCTCCTCCTCCTCCTCCTCCTCCTCCTCCTTCTTCTTCTTCTTCTTCTTCTTCTTCTTCTTCTTCTTCTTCTTCTTCTTCTTCTTCTTCTTCTTCTTCTTCTTCTTCCTCTTCTTCGTTTTCTTCTTTGCTGCTGCGGCTGCAGCTGTTGCTCTTGCTGCTTCTTCTGTCTTTTATCCCATCATCATCATCATCCTCATCATCAAGAATCCTGTCACCTGGCGTAGGCGTTCATGGCTCTCCAAAGATCTCAGTCGTTGGTGTTCTGGATCAACTCTGCTGATAATATTCCTCCAAGCGCAGTCTCAATCCATCCAGCATCATTTCTCTCGGTCTGCCTCAGCCTTTCTTCCCCTCGATCTGTCCAGATGTCTCGATGTTTTCCAATGCCTCTCTTCTTATCACATGAACGAAGAAAGCTGTTTGTCTCTTTCATATTGTTGTATATAATGTTCTTGTTTCATTAGCCTCTTTCAGGCAATCATTGTTAGTTACTCGGGCAGTCCAAGGAATTCGCAACATTCGTCTCAGAAACCTCATCACTGTTGCTTCTAATTTCTTCTTAAATTGTTCATTTACATTCCAAGATTCACTGTCATACAGCAAAACTGGTTCTATACAGCATTTCAGCACTCTCTTTCTTACATTCAGTGATAATGACTTATTGCATAAGATACTCTTTATTTTCTGAAATGAGGCTTTTGCTTGTCTGCTCTTAATCTCTGTTTACATCGTCAATCTGATATTATAAATGCCCCTTTTTTATATTTTACAGGACATCGCTGTCAAAACCAGCATTTTACTGCTGTTGATAATGTCTTGGCAAGTTTACATTCAGTTGTTTGCTATATAGAACCTGTTTCCCTATATGGCGGTGAATCTTGGAATATAAATGAACAAATTAGGAAGAGATTGGAAGCAACAGGGATGTGGTTCCTTAGACGAATGTTGCGAATTCCTTGGACTGCCAAAGTAACTAACGAAGAATGCCTTAAAGATGGATCAACATCACGGCACACGGGTGTAACCCATAAGTGCTCCGTTCTCCTCCTAACTCAAACCTGAGTCCGGAGAAACTCAGCTCAGTGCGCGAACTCCGTAGCACCGGCGAGGATCCTGAAATACTTTGGGTAGATTTTTAACTTGAATTTTGCCCGGGCAGCGCCGTTAGGCTACTCTTTTTCGATTTCCAACTGCCAATTTTTTACGTGCGCAACAATACACACGGGCGTCCGATCTCACTACCCAGAGACCAGGGGGAATTTTATTACTAGAAGTCCACGGGAAATAAATCCCGGTCCTCACCTGGGCTTGAACCCGGGACCTTCAGCACTCGAGGCGGACACCACACCTCAAATGCCTTAGTATAATCTATGAAGCACAAATATGTGTCTTTCTGTGTCTCTACTGACCTTTCTATTAGTGCCCGCAATGTATGTAGTATATTGATTGTACCCTTTCCTTCCATAAATCCATACCGTTCTTCAATCATTTCCAGTTTTATTTTATTTCTTGTTCTCCTCATTAGTTGACACCTTGCAGTCTTGACAGACCAATGTATGTGAGTGTAATGTGGCCAATATTCCATCACAATGTCTGGGCAGAGCTTCAGAGAATCATGTGGCGCCCAAACGACATGACCCCTCTCTCGACCTAGTCTTGTGTATTCCAGAGGAATGGGTAACCAATACGTCTGGCACAAGGTAGGCTGCAGACGCTGGCGGCTCAGCGTCAATCCACCGAGACCTCACCACCACGAGCCGGTGGCGAGTTATGGCCAGACCCTGACACCCATGGGACACGGCTTAGAGGCGTTCAGCCATGTCCCACAGGTGAGGGCCTTGTACGAGCCCGGACCATGAGGGCGCGCACATCTGTCGATCACAAGTGTCCGGACCTGTGTAAAGCGTGCACTATCGTCAGACTCCCCACCTGATTTTTAGCGGTCCCCGCGACCAGCGGGAATAGGCCCGCCATAGCTACCGCAGGAGATATTGCCTGTCTATTTGCAGGCAAATCTCCCATACTTCCACTGTGCGGATCTCGCGTCCAGCGAGAATAGGCCCGCCGGAGATTATGCTCGTCTGCTGCGAACAAATCTCTACCGACTGAATAAGTAAAGAAACGATAAAAGTAGTGGTATTTCAATTGCGCTTGCGCTCCCACCTATGCTACACCCTTCATGTGTCTTCACAAAGTCGGACTAGAGTCAAGCTCTCCTCATTACAACTTATGAAACTTAGTGACATGATTTTTATGAGGTTAATTGTACGAAATTCAATTGATCCTGGTCTTTCTGGTATAGCTATAAATATAGATTTCAGCCTATCGCTCAGTAAATATTCACAATTGTAAATATCATTCAACATTTTAGTTAATATATCTACTCAAAATTCTCCCAATACTTCTAATTCTTCTATTGTGATTTCATCTGTCCCAGCTGTTTTTCTTTTCTTCATATGTTTTAGAGCGTTAGCGTCTTCTTCTTTTAGAATAGGTGGTCCTTTTAAGTTACTTTTTTCTGTTAACTCTTCCCTTTCTCCATTACATGCATATATCTCTTGTATACTTATTCCACCTGTTCATTATAGCATCTTGCTTCAAAAATATATTTCCTGTGTTGTTGTTTTTTTTAATATTTCAAACACGCTGTATTTATTCTTATTTTTCTTCCCGTGTGCTCACTGATTTGTCAGTACATATTTTTTGTATCTTTAATGGAGTATACATCAATTTCTTTTTTACTGCTCGTTTAACTATGTTTCTTTTGCCTTCACACATTTATTTCTTTATTTATCTTAGCATATTCTTATTTGTCATTTTTACCCTGTTTTCTCTTGTCCATCAGCATTAATATTTCTTCATAATTCCACTTTTTCTTAGCTTTTTGGCTTCTTTCCGGTAATATTTCTTTGCTACTGAGATGAACGGAATCCCTTAACATTTCTCATTGTTAATTTATACTCTGTATTTTAGCTATTGCATTGTACCTATTTTTCACAGTCACTCTGCATTTTTCTTGAATTTCTGTATCTACTTTCAGAACCTATTTATTAAGTCTCACGTTCTTAACAATTTTTACCCCTCTCATTAATCTTACTTGTATATGTCCACATAGTGGTACATGATCACTATTACCGTCAGCACTAGGCATTGTCTGTACATTAATTAAAGCATTTGTAAATTTTATATTAATAACTCAATCAATCAATCATGTGCCATGCCGGAAAGCGTGGGCGGTCATGACTCGCCATTTCACCCAATCACCAGTGTCGTGGATCAGCTCAGTGTTCCTGTCTCGTCCATGCCATGTGGCCAAGCCATCCAGGTAATTTCCTCTTGGTCTTCCTCTTGGTCTGTTCCCTTCGATCTTGCCAGTTGTCACTAAGTTCTCCAATCTATTTCTTCTCATATCATGTCCAAAAATCTTTGACTGTCTACGTCTAATTTCTCTAATCAGTTTACGATGTTCATTTGTCTCCTGTAGTACCTGGTCATTGGTTTTTCTGTCTGTCCATGGTATTCTTTGCATTTTCCTCAGAAACCACATTTCTGCAGCCATCAGATGCTTTTCAGCTTGACTGCTCATTGTCCAAGTTTCACATCCATACAAAAGAACAGGCTCTATGTATCCCCTCAACACTCTTTTTCCTCCCGTGTGTTGCCGGGGCCCATAAGGGAAGCAAAGAATAGCAACACTGTAGCCTACCATGCATGTCGTAAGAGGCGACTAAGGAGGCTATGGTTCCGTCGCCCTGCTACTGAGTGAGTGCGTGGCGCGACACTGTGAGCTGTGAGTTTCGTGTGAAATGCTTTTGAATCTGCCCGAGGTTTTTTGGAACGTGACTGCATGTTCAGAGTGATGGCAGCTGGCTATGTCCCAGAGTTGACCGGTTTTTGCCTTATGCAGAAATGCGTGGCTGCTGGGCTTCTGGTTGACTGCCATTGACATCGACGATGAACTGTATTTTCGAGGACTGTGTGGGTGAACATCTAGGAAACATCCAGATGGGAAAATGAGTGCCGATTCCATCAGAAGTAAACTGGATGTTTCGTGGGGGACTATTGTGTTGACATTCTGGTGGCAGCATTATGCACAGTGTATCTGTGCGGGCTGTTGTTTGTCGAGACTCCTGTCTTTTCCACTTTTCACATTGGGCAGTGGGGAGCATTTTATGTGATATTCACTGGCACAGGAACGGGGCATAATGGGGACGACCCGTTGCTGTGAAGTTGGAACCGCGACTAACTAACTAACTAACTAACACTCTTTTTCTCGTTTCAATTGACATCTTTTTATTGGTCAGAATGTTTTTCATCTTGCTAAAGGCTACTTTCGCCATGGCGATTCTTGTTCTAAACTCTTCAAGGCATCTCCCATCAGATGTTATGACTGTTCCAAGATAATTGTACCGATTCACTTGTTGAAGAATATTTCCATTTACTTGTATATTACATTGTGGCACTTCTTCCTTCCTAGTGACGACCATAACCTGAGTCTTTTTACAATTTAATTCTAACCCCAGTTGCTCACTGTGTACAACAACCGCATCTACTAATTGTTGCAGGTCCTGCGCATTGTCTGCAATTAATACTGTATCATCTGCATATCTAATGTTATTGATGTTTCGTCCTCCAATGCTGATTCCATTTATATCCTCTACATTTCTGAAAATATTTTCACTGTATAGGGAAAAAAGATCTGGAGACATCACACATCCCTGCCTAACACCTCTCTTAATTTTCTGATACTGTCCCACTTCATTATCAATCCTTATTGTAGCTTGTTGTTTCCAATATATGTTTTTTATAAGTCTAATGTCTTTCCCATCAATTTGTAGATCTGCAAGCATATCCACCATGCTGACATGTCTAACTCTATCAAATGCCTTTGTATAGTCAATAAAGCAAAGATGTATATCCTTGTTTACTTCTATAGCACGTTCAATAACTGTTCGCAGCATATACACAGCATTTACTGTACCCTTTCCTTCTACAAACCCGCATTGTTCTTACCCTATTTCAGGTTGTATCTTCTTCCTCACTATTTGCATGATAATTCTTAGCAAAATCTTTGTGATGTGACTCATTATACTAATTGTTCTATGTTGATCACATTCCAAGGTTCCTGATTTCTTTGGGATTGCAATAAATACAGAGTTACATAATTCAGGAGGTATATCTCCAGTATCATATAATATGTTCAGTAGTCTGGTGACTTGCTCTAGTCCAAATTCTTCTAAAGCTTTAATCATTTCTGTTGTGATGTTATCTGCATCGGGGGCCTTGCCAGCTTTCATATGCTTAAGAACATTTCGAACCCCCATCTCCAAAATTGGTGGTCCTTCATTATTAAATCTAATATCATACTGTTCGTCTCTGTTATCATCATAAAGGTGTTTCACATAATCTGTCCATACATGTAGAATCTGGTCTTTTTCTATTATGATTTTGCCATCTTCAGTTTTTAGACACCCTGTTGATGTACTTGTTCTTTTATTAGTAAGTTCCTGAATTTTTTTGTGCACTAATTTTGTATTTTGACTGTTGTGTTGGTTTTTAATTTCTAAGCACTTTTCCTCAAGCCATGCTTCTTTTGCCTCCTTACATAATATTCTGACTTGTCTGTGAATTTCTTCATATTTGACAGAACTATTTTTGTTGAGTCTTCTTGTTTCCATGAGGTGTACAATTTCTTCAGTCATCCATTTCTTACGACCCACCTTCTTTAATTTTGGAATAGTTGTTTCTGCAGCCACATTGATTGAATTCTTCAACGTTTCCCATTGATCATCCACATCCTGGAATAGGATCTCTAGATCATACACAATTTCAAATCTGTTCTGTACTTCTATGTTAAATTTGTTTTGTATTTCCTTGTCATTACTCAATGTACACAAATCATATTTAGTTTTTCCTGTTATATACTTGACTTTCTTCAACTTTATCCTCAATGTTCCTGTGAGTAATCTGTGGTCACTATAACAATCAGCACTGGGAACTGTTTTTGCTAGTGTTAATGCGTTTCTAAATCTTCTGCTAATCAGAATGTAGTCAATCTGGTTTCTAATCCTGCTATCAGGACTCCTCCATGTCCATAATCTTCTAGAGTGTTGCTTGAACCAGGTGTTTCCTACAATCATTTCCTGTTCTTTTGCCCACTCTACGAGTCTGTATCCTCTTTCATTTCTCTCTCCTAAACCATAGTTTCCTACTGTGTATCTATCCCCTTGATTTCCTACTTTTGCATTGAAGTCCCCTATTATGATGTTTATTTCTGATAACTATGTAGTCAATTTGGTTGCATAATTTCTTATCAGGGCTTTTCCGTGTGTGTAGTCGTCTATTATGGTGTTTAAACCATGTGTTTCCAACTGTCATATCATTGATATTTACCCATTTTATTAGTTTCTCTCCTCTTTCATTTCTTGTGCGTAAACCATAATACCCAACTACATCCTCCATTATTCCTTTTCCTACTTTTGCATTAAAATTTACCAGCATGATTTTTATTTCTTGTGATCCAATTTGAGCCATCGCCGTTTCTAGTTCATTGTAGAAGTGTAGTATTTCTTCATCACTACTGCTTGTTGTTGGTGCATCTACTTGTATAATATTTATATCTATTGGTTTGCCTTTGATTTTTACCAAATAACTCTATCTGAAATACACTAGTATCCATTAACTGACTAGGCTGTTTTTTCGTCAGATATTATTCCTACACTTTTTCCGTGTATATCCCCTCCAGAATAAATTAATGTCTGTTTGTCAGCTATAATTTTGCCCGATCCTTTCCATCTCATCCCACTTACGCCTAGTATATTCATTTTCATGATGCCCATCACTCTTAGAACGTTGTTCAACTTTCCCAGCCCATTTAATGTCTTAACATCCCATGTTTCTATTCTAAATTTATTTATTTTAGTTATGGTTTTGCCATCAATAGCTGATGATGGTCTGGTGTCACCTGTGGCTCATGACTGTCTCTACCGGACGAGGATGTCCTAAGACAGCCACTAACGTCGTTCACTACCTCTTAATTGTGTTTTGCCGTGAAGTTTCGGGAAGATAATATGGTGGTTTCCCCTTGCCTTAAATATCCACACGGTGTGATTTTACCTCTGCCTTTTTTTTTTTTAAATCTCATAGTGGAGAATAAGTCCTCAACCTCCCCTAGCTAACCGTTCGTTCCTTCGGTCGTTCGTTCCTATACTTCACAACCTCCTTGCTGTATTATTAAACTCAGTCTCCATTCTAACATTCCAGCTGCCAGATCAGAACATTTTCCTTCTCGAAAGAAGTTACATCTGCAAACCATACAGCAAAGCTACAGGGTTAAACATAAATGTTGAGTTATCAAAAAGAACAGAAATACGCTATAACAAACACAGTCATAATTATGGTTGATCAAGCTGGTTAAGAGGTTAGTTAAGATGTGTGTATGTGAATTCTCTGTTAGCCTGTAAATTATGACTCTAAAGTAACATGTATTGGATCGTATGTCATCGGAGTCATGAGAAGGATTTGCATCTGTCGAAGTGAAGCTGGTGTTGAGATATTACTCCCGACCGGGAACCAATGAGTAGTAGGATACGTCCTAACTAAGTAGTATTTCTGGATTGTGGTGCTGGATTGACCCCAATCCAGCTGGATTGGGGTTAGGGGTTAGGGGTTAGGGGTTAGGGGTTAGGGTTAGGGCTTAGGGTTAGGGGTTAGGGCTTAGGGTTAGGGGTTAGGGGTTAGGGTTAGGGTTTTTTGGCTGCTCCTAATTATACTTTCTGGATTGATCTCTAAGGATTGATCCCAATCCAGTTCGGGACCAGGGCGGTTTGGGTAGGGTAGGTACTTAGGTCATATGTAAGGGTCGATACATCTAATAAAAGACATGTTTTCTAAGGGCAGATAACTGAGTGTGTGTATAATATTTTAACTAATTTTTAAAAAATAAAATTAAAATAAAAGACAATCAGAGGCGCGCGCGGGGCAGTCGCAGGAGCGAGCACGGGCGACAGTCGCTTGGGTGCGGTTTGAACCCAGTCAGTGTCTTGTAGTAAACACATGGCCAGTCATTTCTGAGTGACCACAAGCCGGTCAGTGACGAGTGTGGGTGGTGGGGCTAGACGGTTCGAACCCTCGAGGCGCACCGGGTGTGATATGAAAATTGTAATAAGTAAAAAGGTAAATATGGCGTGTATATGAGCTGTAGTGGGTCGTAGTGGCTTATAAAACTATCATCATATAGATTACACCTCTTCAAATGAAAACCTTAAAAAAGTAAAGATGGCCTGTAGTAACGGTTGTAAGGGGACGTGGCTTCGTGGTATTCGCTGTTAAGGGGTTGGTGATGTACCTATATAACAGCTTCCGAACAATTTAAAGGGATGGGCGAGTGGCGAAGTGGCTAAGTAAATGCGTCGGTTCCTTGCTAAGAGACAGAGGAGTTGCTAGATAAAGGCTCCAGGTCGTTGTCAAGGGGTTGGTGAGTGTACAAATAGCTAAATAACTGCTTCTGATCCTTGTTAAGAGGTGGGCGAGGGGCGGATTGGTTGGATAATTACGCCCGTTCCTTGGTAAGAGCCAGGGTGATCGAGTGGAGAAGTGGGTAAATATAAGCATGGAGGTATACCATCGACACATTCAACGCATAATTTCGGCGTCGGTCGTCAGAAGACCAAGGATATTTTCATTATATGTCTATTGTAAAGGGGTCGACTGTTTGTTATAACGGGGTTACTATTATCTATAGTGGCTGGGACTTAAATACTATCAGCATACCGGTTACAGCTCTTCAAATGAAAACTTTGAAAGTGTAAAGATGGCCGATGGTTTTAGTAGGTATGACTTTGTGATATTCGTTGTTAAGGGGTGGGGTGAGTGGATGCGTAACTAGATAAACGCTTCCGAACACTATCATCGGGTTCGAATCCCAGTGGGGTGGTCTAGTGGTAGAAGAAATATTGATAATATTTGGTTACTTAGTTGTGATTTCGAGCTCGGTTGTTATTAACCCGGTTATGTTTAGAAAAGTAGAGGTGGTGTGCTGGTTGCGGAGTATGTTTAGGGGGTACCCCAGACACCGTGGAAGTGACAGGTTCGAATCTCGGAACTTTGTCGTGGGTAAGATTTCCAGTCATCAAGGTGTGGGTGTCGTCGCGGCCACAAGTCCCACCGCTGATGAAAAACACAGGCAGCAGATTTCACCATTGTACCTACGAGTCACAAAATATAAGCTAACTTAACATTCAGAATATGACCTCAACAGGTGTTGCCAAAAATCAATACTTATTCTTATAACGGCTAATCCAGGGGATTATCGGCATCGTAATGACCAAGTCAGGTTCATAATATTTCTTATATCTCCGCCATTGCAAATAGTTCGCAATATTAATAAATGTTCATATAAAGGTTGGAAGGGGATTAAAAGATTAACACCTATTGTCGGGACATCCAATAAAAATCAATAACACTACCCTCGATTTTTCTCATAATTGCCTATTGGAGATTA
The DNA here is from genome assembly GCA_963921405.1 of Cepaea hortensis. Classification (NCBI taxonomy): domain Eukaryota; kingdom Metazoa; phylum Mollusca; class Gastropoda; order Stylommatophora; family Helicidae; genus Cepaea; species Cepaea hortensis. The sequence goes on from OY992885.1 coordinate 35,715,157, forward strand.
TGGGCTAGGTGTATGTGTCCTTATTTAGTTAAAACAGGTGGTATGAGTAGGAGATATCACAAACAATTTCAGCATGTACCACTCTGATCTTAAATATCAGTAGTTCGTTATTCTTGTGACATTGAAAACGCTTGTGGCTTGAAGACAGATGGTGTACTATGTTATTGGGTGGTGTATATAGATTGACCAGTATGTGAAGTTGATAAGGTCACCCCTGCCAGCGCATCGTAGCTGTGTTGTGACTTGTCGCCTATTACATCCGGGTGTAAAAATAACCAAAAATATTTCACATCAACTCAGACATGCCTCTATATAGCTGCACTTCGAACATGGCTAGAGTCTACTTTAGGAAAGTATCGTGTATCTGTGTATACGGGTTTACCACTGCTTATAGATGTGTGCAGTATTATTAGAAAGCGGCCGTTATGTCTACATTATCAAAGTATGTTGCCTTACAGAGCTGGTATAGTATCTATGTGTCTGCTACGTTGTATGTTTTGTCATGTTGCCTTGTAGTATTTGGAGGGAGTTTCATGCGGGTGTCTAGTGAACTTTTTAAAAACTATGTCTCAGAATCCACAACGCCACTGGCATTAGAGGCTTTTCAACTTGTCTGCTCATTGACCACGCTTCACAGTCATACTAAAGTACGGGTTCTATGTAGTACTTAAACACTCCTTTTATTTCTCATTACAGTTGTCAACTTTATATTAGTCAGTATGTTTTCCAATTTGCAAAAGACAACCTTCATCACAGCGATTCTTGTTCCAACGCTTTAAAGCCACCTCCTATCAGACATTTTTTTTCTTTCCTTTTATGCTCACGGCTACCGTTTCCCCATTTCAAGCTCCATGTCTCTAGTCGTATGCATTAGTGTGGTAGAAGTAAACCGATAACTCACAAGATAGACGTCTATTATCACACTGTATATGAACATGTGGGAAACGGCTACATCCGGGCAAAGAGGGCATTGTATCTGGCACATGCGTATGGATACAACCGAGACACGTGGTTAAGAGGGATACTACAGAAAAAAAAAACGGTATTATGTTGGCGATCGAACCAGGGGACCTAATTCGTGATGACCACCATGTACGGGAGTGATTCTGCCCCCTCGTCAACAGGGCGTCGGAGGTTTAAAAGGGTGTTCATTCTCTCGCTTTTCTATTTCCGAGTCGTCATAGGGTCACCAAGTAACAGTAAAGAACACGAAACTACTACTACCAAGGCCTTTATACACCACAATGCATTTTCGAATATAATATACACAACTATAATCAAGTCATCACAGTATTCAACTAACCCGTTCTCATAGACATAGAGGAGAGATGTGAGCACCGAGGCCAGTTGGGGGAGGTGTACCTTTTACTTAACATCTATCCGGTCATACACCGACGAGTGTTTAGCTATATTTATCATATAATATTACCCGTGAACACAACAAGCTTCCCCGGATCAGTCTTAGGCTTCTCATATAACATGACATATCACGTACCCGCTGTCCTGACCAGCAAAGTTATCGCTTCTCAGAGCAGACATTTACACTTTCATTAATTCTTCTGCCTGGCCAAAGGGGGTCTTTGCATCTTTCCGCAGAAACCTAGTTCCAATGCTAATATATGTTTTTCAATGTGTCGGCTCATTACCACATTTCACATCCTGACAAAAGTACAGGTTCTATGTTCAACTCCAACAGTCAAATAAGAAAAAATGTTAGCCAAATTATTAAAATGTTGGCCAAATATAGAAATATATCGACCAGACGTATAAAGTATAGTAAAATATGTTAGCCAAACTTATAAAACTCGTGGTCAAAATAAGAAATATCTCAACCAAGCGTATAAGAAATAGGAAAAAATGTTAGCCAAATTATTAAAATGTTGGCCAAATATAGAAATATATCGACCAGACGTATAAAATATAGTAAAATTTTTTAGCCAAACTTATAAAACTCGGGGTCAAAATAAGAAATATCTCAACCAAGCGTATAAGAAATAGGAAAAAGGCTAGTCAAACTAATGAAAATGTTGGCCAAATACAGAAATATCTCGACCAACTTATAAAATGTAGGAAAAATTGTTAGCCAAACTGACAAAATTGTTACCCAAAATAAGAAACGTCTCGGCCAACTTATAAAAAGTAGGAAAAAATGTAACCAAATTAATTTAAAAAGGTGACCAAAATAGGAAATAGCTCATCCATTCTTATAAAACTTAGGAAAATGTGTTAACCTAATGAGAAAAATATCGCCCAATTGAAGAAAAAAAGTTACACAAAACTTATAAAACTTAGGAAAATGTGTTAACCTAATGAGAAAAATATCGACCAATTGAAGAAAAAAGTTACACAAAACTTATAAAACTTAGGGAAATGTGCTAACCTAATGAGAAAAATATCGCCCAATTAAAGAAAAAGTTACACAAAACTTATAAAACTTAGGAAAATGTGTTAACCTAATGAGAAAAATATCGACCAATTGAAGAAAAAAGGTACACAAACCTTATAAAACTTAGGGAAATGTGTTAACCTAATGAGAAAAATATCGACCAATTGAAGAACAAAGTTACACAAAACTTATAAAACTTAGGGAAATGTGTTAACCTAATGAGAAAAATATCGCCCAATTGAAGAAAAAAGTTACACAAAACTTATAAAACTTAGGAAAATGTGTTAACCTAATGAGAAAAATATTGACCAAGTAAAGAAAAACGTACACCAAACTTCTGAAAAGTAAGAAAATTTGTTAACCAAATGGGAAAAATATTGGCCAAGTGGAGAAATATCTCAATCATACTTATGAAAAGGAGGAAAATGTGTTAACCTAATGAGAAAATATCGCCCAAGTGAAGAAAAAAGTTACACAAAACTTATAAAACTTAGGAAAATGTGTTAACCTAATGAGAAAAATATCGCCCAATTGAAGAAAAAAGTTACACAAAACTTATAAAACTTAGGAAAATGTGTTAACCTAATGAGAAAAATATTGACCAAGTAAAGAAAAACGTACACCAAACTTCTGAAAAGTAAGAAAATTTGTTAACCAAATGGGAAAAATATTGGCCAAGTGGAGAAATGTCTCAACCATACTTATGAAAAGGAGGAAAATGTGTTAACCTAATGAGAAAATATCGCCCAAGTGAAGAAAAAAGTTACACAAAACTTATAAAACTTAGGAAAATGTGTTAACCTAATGAGAAAAATATCGCCCAATTGAAGAAAAAGGTTACACAAAACTTATAAAACTTAGGAAAATGTGTTAACCTAATGAGAAAAATATTGACCAAGTAAAGAAAAACGTACACCAAACTTCTGAAAAGTAAGAAAATTTGTTAACCAAAAGGGAAAAATATATGGGCTAAACTATGAAATATGTTGACCGAACTAAGAAAGTGTGTTAACCAAAGGGGGGAAAATGTTGGTCAAAACATGAAACATCTCGACCAAACTTATAAATATCTCGTGTAAACTTATAAAAAAAAAAGTAGGAACAAATATTGCTTCTGTAGTTATGTCAAACGTGTCTTGAACTTTTATCTGAACAGACTTTTCACAAGACATAATCATCAACGTCAACACTTTCCCTCTTTTACATTACCGAAAGTTTCAACTTATCAGTCCAGTGTATCCACTAAAGAAGCACTTATGCATACTAATCACCCAGCTCTTCACACTCTTGGTTTTTTTTTTTTTCTAACGCAAAGTGTCTCTGTCTTTCATAGATAGCTTCACAACTTTTCTGTGTAGCACCACTAACAACTCCAAACCTTCGTTTCACATGAGCTCTAATGAAACAGTCATAACAACATTTAGGGCAATCTGTGGCTCCACCTGGGATAGTTTCAATATCATCTGAGTATTCGTCAGCAAAGATCCACTTCCCATGGCTGATATCTTCAACTTTCTATACCACAATGTCTGCTACACTAACCTTCCATTGGTCCATCTTTCAACAATACAAAGAGTGTTCTCGAAGTCTAGCTAACATAACATTGCTTACTTTGTCCACCTCTATCACACTTTGTCATTTCACAGCTGCATTAGCGGCAAGTCTGCAACCAACCAACAGTGTCTGTTATGAAGTCGACATTTCTTAAAGCCACGTCTGCCTTACTGAACCCTTGAATACCCTCTACCACATCGTCTAACCGACTTTCAACATTTCATACCAAATAACATTAACATTCTCTTTGATTACAGAACAACTGATTTTCTGCTGACTAAGCAGATTTTCCAACCCCGTGGAGATAAATCCTATGCCCCCTAACCTACTAGGCGCTATTCTAGACAACGAATATGGTCATCGACCAGCACCCCTAGGCAGAACTTGAAAAAACAACAGAGCTTGGGTTATTGAGACGAATGAGTTGCATTCGTTGGACTACCAGAAAGACATCAAACACAACAAACTCTTTCTTACTAACCCTAACACTAAGTATACATCAACTAACCCTAACCCTAAACCTAAGTATACATCAACTAACCCTAACCCTAACCCTAACTATACAACAAATTCTTTCTTAAGAGACATAGATACAAACCAGTGTTAGAAATGAAAAAGTAAAATTTATGTGATTACATTTTAATTAAAATTTAAAACTAATAAATCGCACTTTTATTGCGCGCTTCACTTAATATACATATATAGGGTAAGTATAGGTATAAGTTAGGTATAGGACACATATCAAGCTTACATCTTGCGCAATAAAAGTGCTATTTATTAGTTTTAAATTTTAATTAAAATGTAATCACATAAATTTTACTTTTTCATTTCTAACACTGGTTTGTATCTATGTCTCTTAAGAAAGAGTTTGTTGTATAGTTAGGGTTAGGGTTAGGGTTAGTTGATGTATACTTAGGTTTAGGGTTAGGGTTAGTTGATGTATGCTTAGTGTTAGGGTTAGTAAGAAAGAGTTTGTTGTGTTTGATGTCTGTCTGGTAGTCCAAGGACTGCAACTCATTCGTCTCAATAACCCAAGCTCTGTTGTTTTTTCAAGTTCTGCCTAGGGGTGCTGGTCGATGACCATATTCGTTGTCTAGAATAGCGCCTAGTAGGTTAGGGGGCATAGGATTTATCTCCACGGGGTTGGAAAATCTGCTTAGTCAGCAGAAAATCAGTTGTTCTGTAATCAAAGAGAATGTTACTGTTATTTGGTATGAAATGTTGAAAGCCGGTTAGACGATGTGGTGGAGGGTATTCAAGGGTTCAGTAAGGCAGACGTGGCTTTAAGAAAGGTCGACTTCATAACAGACACTGTTGGTTGGTTGCAGACTTGCCGCTAATGCAGCTGTGAAATGACAAAGTGTGATAGAGGTGGACAAAGTAAGCAATGTTATGTTAGCTAGATTTCGAGAACACTCTTTGTATTGTTGAAAGATGGAGCAATGGAAGGTTAGTGTAGCAGACATTGTGGTATAGAAAGTTGAAGATATCAGCCATGGGAAGTGGATCTTTGCTGACGAATACTCAGATGATATTGAAACTATCCCAGGTGGAGCCACAGATTGCCCTAAATGTTGTTATGACTGTTTCATTAGAGCTCATGTGAAACGAAGGTTTGGAGTTGTTAGTGGTGCTACACAGAAAAGTTGTGAAGCTATCTATGAAAGACAGAGACACTTTGCGTTAGAAAAGAAAAAAAAAACCAAGAGTGTGAAGAGCTGGGTGATTAGTATGCATAAGTGCTTCTTTAGTGGATACACTGGACTGATAAGTTGAAACTTTCGGTAATGTAAAAGAGGGAAAGTGTTGACGTTGATGATTATGTCTTGTGAAATGTCTGTTCAGATAAAAGTTCAAGACACGTTTGACATAACTACAGAAGCAATATTTGTTCCTACTTTTTTTTTATAAGTTTACACGAGATATTTATAAATTTGGTCGAGATGTTTCATGTTTTGACCAACATTTTTCCCCCTTTGGTTAACACACTTTCTTAGTTCGGTCAACATATTTCATAGTTTAGCCCATATATTTTTCCCTTTTGGTTAACAAATTTTCTTACTTTTCAGAAGTTTGGTGTATGTTTTTCTTTACTTGGTCAATATTTTTCTCATTAGGTTAACACATTTTCCTAAGTTTTATAAGTTTTGTGTAACTTTTTTCTTCAATTGGGCGATATTTTTCTCATTAGGTTAACACATTTTCCTAAGTTTTATAAGTTTTGTGTAACTTATTTCTTCACTTGGGCGATATTTTCTCATTAGGTTAACACATTTTCCTCCTTTTCATAAGTATGGTTGAGATATTTCTCCACTTGGCCAATATTTTTCCCATTTGGTTAACAAATTTTCTTACTTTTCAGAAGTTTGGTGTACGTTTTTCTTTACTTGGTCAATATTTTTCTCATTAGGTTAACACATTTTCCTAAGTTTTATAAGTTTTGTGTAACTTTTTTCTTCACTTGGGCGATATTTTCTCATTAGGTTAACACATTTTCCTCCTTTTCATAAGTATGGTTGAGATATTTCTCCACTTGGCCAATATTTTTCCTATTTGGTTAACAAATTTTCTTACTTTTCAGAAGTTTGGTGTACGTTTTTCTTTACTTGGTCAATATTTTTTCTCATTAGGTTAACACATTTTCCTAAGTTTTATAAGTTTTGTGTAACTTTTTTCTTCAATTGGGCGATATTTTTCTCATTAGGTTAACACATTTCCCTAAGTTTTATAAGTTTTGTGTAACTTTTTTCTTCAATTGGTCGACATTTTTCTCATTAGGTTAACACATTTCCCTAAGTTTTATAAGTTTTGTGTAACTTTTTTCTTCAATTGGTCGATATTTTTCTCATTAGGTTAACACATTTTCCTAAGTTTTATAAGTTTTGTGTAACTTTTTTTCTTCAATTGGGCGATATTTTTCTCATTAGGTTAACACATTTCCCTAAGTTTTATAAGTTTTGTGTAACTTTTTTCTTCAATTGGTCGATATTTTTCTCATTAGGTTAACACATTTTCCTAAGTTTTATAAGTTTTGTGTAACTTTTTTTCTTCAATTGGGCGATATTTTTCTCATTAGGTTAACACATTTTCCTAAGTTTTATAAGAATGGATGAGCTATTTCCTATTTTGGTCACCTTTTTAAATTAATTTGGTTACAATTTTTCCTACTTTTTATAATGTTAGTCGAGACGTTTCTTATTTTGACCAACTGTTTTGTCAGTTTAGCTAACAATTTTTCCTACATTTTATAAGTTGGCTGAGACGTTTCTTATTTTGGCTAACAATTTTGTCAGTTTGGCTAACAATTTTTCCTACATTTTATAAGTTGGTCGAGATATTTCTGTATTTGGCCAACATTTTCATTAGTTTGACTAGCCTTTTTCCTATTTCTTATACGCTTGGTTGAGATATTTCTTATTTTGACCCAGAGTTTTATAAGTTTTGCTAAAAAATTTTACTATATTTTATACGTCTGGTCGATATATTTCTATATTTGGCCAACATTTTAATAATTTGGCTAACATTTTTTCCTATTTCTTATACGCTTGGTTGAGATATTTCTTATTTTGACCACGAGTTTTATAAGTTTGGCTAACATATTTTACTATACTTTATACGTCTGGTCGATATATTTCTATATTTGGCCAACATTTTAATAATTTGGCTAACATTTTTTCTTATTTGACTGTTGGAGTGGAACATAGAACCTGTACTTTTGTCAGGATGTGAAATGTGGTAATGAGCCGACACATTGAAAAACATATATTAGCATTGGAACTAGGTTTCTGCGGAAAGATGCAAAGACCCCCTTTGGCCAGGCAGAAGAATTAATGAAAGTGTAAATGTCTGCTCTGAGAAGCGATAACTTTGCTGGTCAGGACAGCGGGTACGTGATATGTCATGTTATATGAGAAGCCTAAGACTGATCCGGGGAAGCTTGTTGTGTTCACGGGTAATATTATATGATAAATATAGCTAAACACTCGTCGGTGTATGACCGGATAGATGTTAAGTAAAAGGTACACCTCCCCCAACTGGCCTCGGTGCTCACATCTCTCCTCTATGTCTATGAGAACGGGTTAGTTGAATACTGTGATGACTTGATTATAGTTGTGTATATTATATTCGAAAATGCATTGTGGTGTATAAAGGCCTTGGTAGTAGTAGTTTCGTGTTCTTTACTGTTACTTGGTGACCCTATGACGACTCGGAAATAGAAAAGCGAGAGAATGAACACCCTTTTAAACCTCCGACGCCCTGTTGACGAGGGGGCAGAATCACTCCCGTACATGGTGGTCATCACGAATTAGGTCCCCTGGTTCGATCGCCAACATAATACCGTTTTTTTTCTGTAGTATCCCTCTTAACCACGTGTCTCGGTTGTATCCATACGCATGTGACAGATACAACGCCCTCTTTGCCCGGATGTAGCCGTTTCCCACATGTTCATATACAGTGTGATAATATACGTCTATCTTGTGAGTTATCGGTTTACTTCTACCACACTAATGCATACGAGTAGAGACATGGAGCTTGAAATGGGGAAACAGTAGCCGTGAGCATAAAAGGAAAGGAAAAAAATGTCTGATAGGAGGTGGCTTTAAAGCGTTGGAACAAGAATCGCTGTGATGAAGGTTGTCTTTTGCAAATTGGAAAACATACTGACTAATATAAAGTTGACAACTGTAATGAGAAATAAAAGGAGTGTTTAAGTACTACATAGAACCCGTACTTTAGTATGACTGTGAAGCGTGGTCAATGAGCAGACAAGTTGAAAAGCCTCTAATGCCAGTGGCGTTGTGGATTGAGACATAATTTTTAAAAAGTTCACTAGACACCCGCATGAAACTCCCTCCAAATACTACAAGGCAACATGACAAAACATACAACGTAGCAGACACATAGATACTATACCAGCTCTGTAAGGCAACATACTTTGATAATGTAGACATAACGGCCGCTTTCTAATAATACTGCACACATCTATAAGCAGTGGTAAACCCGTATACACAGATACACGATACTTTCCTAAAGTAGACTCTAGCCATGTTCGAAGTGCAGCTATATAGAGGCATGTCTGAGTTGATGTGAAATATTTTTGGTTATTTTTACACCCGGATGTAATAGGCGACCAGTCACAACACAGCTACGATGCGCTGGCAGGGGTGACCTTATCAACTTCACATACTGGTCAATCTATATACACCACCCAATAACATAGTACACCATCTGTCTTCAAGCCACAAGCGTTTTCAATGTCACAAGAATAACGAACTACTGATATTTAAGATCAGAGTGGTACATGCTGAAACTGTTTGTGATATCTCCTACTCATACCACCTGTTTTAACTAAATAAGGACACATACACCTAGCCCATAATCTCCAATAGGCAATTATGAGAAAAATCGAGGGTAGTGTTATTGATTTTTATTGGATGTCCCGACAATAGGTGTTAATCTTTTAATCCCCTTCCAACCTTTATATGAACATTTATTAATATTGCGAACTATTTGCAATGGCGGAGATATAAGAAATATTATGAACCTGACTTGGTCATTACGATGCCGATAATCCCCTGGATTAGCCGTTATAAGAATAAGTATTGATTTTTGGCAACACCTGTTGAGGTCATATTCTGAATGTTAAGTTAGCTTATATTTTGTGACTCGTAGGTACAATGGTGAAATCTGCTGCCTGTGTTTTTCATCAGCGGTGGGACTTGTGGCCGCGACGACACCCACACCTTGATGACTGGAAATCTTACCCACGACAAAGTTCCGAGATTCGAACCTGTCACTTCCACGGTGTCTGGGGTACCCCCTAAACATACTCCAGAACCAGCACACCACCTCTACTTTTCTAAACATAACCAGGTTAATAACAACCGAGCTCGAAATCACAACTAAGTAACCAAATATTATCAATATTTCTTCTACCACTAGACCACCCCACTGGGATTCGAACCCGATGATAGTGTTCGGAAGCGTTTATCTAGTTACGCATCCACTCACCCCACCCCTTAACAACGAATATCACAAAGTCATACCCACTAAAACCATCGGCCATCTTTACACTTTCAAAGTTTTCATTTGAAGAGCTGTAACCGGTATGCTGATAGTATTTAAGTCCCAGCCACTATAGATAATAGTAACCCCGTTATAACAAACAGTCGACCCCTTTACAATAGACATATAATGAAAATATCCTTGGTCTTCTGACGACCGACGCCGAAATTATGCGTTGAATGTGTCGATGGTATACCTCCATGCCTATATTTACCCACTTCTCCACTCGATCACCCTGGCTCTTACCAAGGAACGGGCGTAATTATCCAACCAATCCGCCCCTCGCCCACCTCTTAACAAGGATCAGAAGCAGTTATTTAGCTATTTGTACACTCACCAACCCCTTGACAACGACCTGGAGCCTTTATCTAGCAACTCCTCTGTCTCTTAGCAAGGAACCGACGCATTTACTTAGCCACTTCGCCACTCGCCCATCCCTTTAAATTGTTCGGAAGCTGTTATATAGGTACATCACCAACCCCTTAACAGCGAATACCACGAAGCCACGCCCCCTTACAACCGTTACTACAGGCCATCTTTACTTTTTTAAGGTTTTCATTTGAAGAGGTGTAATCTATATGATGATAGTTTTATAAGCCACTACGACCCACTACAGCTCATATACACGCCATATTTACCTTTTTACTTATTACAATTTTCATATCACACCCGGTGCGCCTCGAGGGTTCGAACCGTCTAGCCCCACCACCCACACTCGTCACTGACCGGCTTGTGGTCACACAGAAATGACTGGCCATGTGGTTACTACAAGACACTGACTGGGTTCAAACCGCACCCAAGCGACTGTCGCCCGTGCTCGCTCCTGCGACTGCCCCGCGCGCGCCTCTGATTGTCTTTTATTTTAATTTTATTTTTTAAAAATTAGTTAAAATATTATACACACACTCAGTTATCTGCCCTTAGAAAACATGTCTTTTATTAGATGTATCGACCCTTACATATGACCTAAGTACCTACCCTACCCAAACCGCCCTGGTCCCGAACTGGATTGGGATCAATCCTTAGAGATCAATCCAGAAAGTATAATTAGGAGCAGCCAAAAAACCCTAACCCTAACCCCTAAACCCTAACCCCTAACCCTAAGCCCTAACCCCTAACCCTAAGCCCTAACCCTAACCCCTAACCCCTAACCCCTAACCCCAATCCAGCTGGATTGGGTTCAATCCAGCACCACAATCCAGAAATACTACTTAGTTAGGACGTATCCTACTACTCCAATGTACCGTTTCACGTGGGGCTTTGCTGCAAAGCCCTTCATCTCCTCTCCAAACTCAGAAACCCGGATGACCGGTACTTGAACTTCACTCCTCTGTAAGCATACAGGTATGTACCCATGTGATGATACACCATATGACATACAGAAACTCTGGGATTTAGTCTAAGTTGATAATGTTTACTGGAATTGTTTTAGTATTTAATTGTCAACAGACTTTAGGCTAAAGCTCATGGGGAACTAAACAAGGTAGGACCAGGGATATCTGATCTGTTTCCTGGCATGGACGAGACAGGAACACTGAGCTGATCCACGACTCTGGTGATCGAGTGAAATGGCGAATCATGACCGCCCACGCTTTCCGGCATGGCACTTGATTGATTGATTCCTGGCAAAAAGGATGTTTTAGAATACTATGACTAGGTTTTCTCACTGTGTGGTATATCCAGCGCTGTTCGTTTTGTCACCTCTTGATCCACTGGTATTTGTTTAGTTTTCTCCACGAGCACTATAGTTATGATTTAATCATAGTATTTTAGTCATACTGTTCAGTGCAAGCACCAGTTTATGAATGTTTGCAATTCACAGTCGTTTTCTATGTTTCTGAACAATACAGCAGTTTGGTTTAATATTAGAGTTAAATATTTAAGTTCGATGCTAAGTTTAATTTCTTTATGTTTGATTGATTGATTAAGGAATCGACATCACAGCAATCGGGGGATTCCCATAAGTGCTCCGTCCCCATCCTCAGCAGCCAGCGAAGAGTTCCAACACTAATAGTACCAGTAGCAATCTGATGAATTTCTTTAGACTTGCTCTAATGTTCTAGTGCTACGAAAGCTCCTATTGCCTGTTGTATTCTTATTCTAATATATCTATGTTCCCCTGTCTTTCTATACAATGCTGTCTAAATATGTGCACGTTGTTACCTCTTGAAGAGATGTTTTACCAATGGAGATTGAGGTATCATTGTTTGGTTTGTTCTGATTATCTTTATCTTTCGCCTAGAATTATGCATAATTGTTCTGCCTTCCACCACATATGTTTATTGTATCTTGCCTCGGATTACGTTTGTGAGACAGAAGTGCAGTTTCATCAGCGAAGTTTAGCTTATCCAGCTGTTCTGTCAGAGTCGACTGACTTCGATTACTAGCGGTAATTTCTGTTTTTATAATCCAATCTATAATCAGTCGGAATAATAAAGATGGCAATAGGCATATCTGTCGCACTCCTGTTCTTATTGTACACGCATCTGTTAGTTTTCCCTCACGAAGAACTTTGTAGTTCATGTCTTTAAATGTGGCTTGTTACGTTAATGTTATTTGTGGGATCCCAAAGAGCTTTATCAGTTTTCATAGAGGTACCATGTCAATGCTGTCGAACACCTTTTTCATAGTCCATAAATCAAATTTAAAGAGACGAATTAATTTCAATGTTTTGCTTTGTTGTTATATATAGGGTTGCAACTGTGGAAACGTTCTAATAAACATTAATAATAAAAGTAACAAGTAGGTTGAATACTTAGAGAAACTTCTAAAAAGACAAGTCCCAAATTATCATTCAGATATCCAGCGGAGCTGTATATCAACTGTGAAGAAAAAAACATCTTAAGAAAACATAAATTCAAAAAGCTATTACCTTTCTAAAGGATGTAAAAGCTGCTGATCATGCTGGTATTCAAGCAGAGACTGTTCAAACCATTATAAACACTTAACTGAAATAATACACAAATTATTTAAGACAGTCTGGAACTCATGTATCAGCATTCTCGAGACAGGGATATATGGTGTAGTTGTCATTTAAAAAAAAAAAAGGAGAGTGCGAAAATAGGGTAATAATGTTCCTGTGAACATATAAACATAATAAAACTGAAGAGACTGAATGATGCGACTGCCAAACAAATAATTCATTAACAGACTGACTTCCGACCAAACAGATCATGTATTGACCAGATAGGCAGAGTACATATAATAATAGAGCAAAGCATAGAACTATAATCATGATGTGTGCAAAAGACGCTGGCGTTGCGCAAATCACACGTTGATCCAGTTCGCTAATGGTATAACTAGAAATTTGTGTCTGGAACAAGCAGGGCAAATTAAATAGAGGGAAACATAAACCACACGGAGAATAGAATTCGAGACATAGATTCTCTTGTAGTTGTTAAGGACAGAGAAGAAAGCTGCAAAGAATGGCATTACACGGGAGCACTTAGCGTGATTTGATAGAGAACGTATGATTATCGCGGCATAAACGGCAGAAGATCACGAAGATCTGTTATTGTTAATTGAATGTTTTAAATATGTATCAATGAGTATATAATCTGCAATAGGAAATTAGCGTTTCCAAACAAGAAAACAATGATAACGTGGTGATAATCGTCAGTTCCTCTCGCATTGCAAGCGTTATGGTGATCCGTTTTGAGACACAAATACACACGGAAATATTCACCTGCACTCACCCACACGCACATACAAACCATGAAAGCGGCTGCTGTTGGATTAATAATGTTTGTTTTTGTGCGTTGAATGACATAATTATCACAGAATGAAGTATGAGAATAGATTACATAGCAAATATGAATGCTTGAATCGCGTGCATTGTGACAACATTAATTTCATCCATCTCATCTGGTCTTTGTTTGTCAAAAAATGTTAATCCATTTGCAAATCAGTAAGGCATCATCCAAAAGCGGAAGCAGCAACGGCAACTCAAAGTAAAATATTAACTGCAATATTTCCTGGTTTGTTAACAGAACATTCCATCAGCATGCACCGCCATTAAATAAAATATTATCGTTATTCTTGTTACTGTTAGGTCAGTTAATATCAACAACATCGTTTTCAGTCATTCTGTCTTCTTATATCCCTTTGCGTTATATAGTTTCTAGCCACACAATTCATAGTTTCTAGCCTTTCATTTCAATGGTTTATAGCCACAGACTTCAATGCTTTCTACTCGTAACATCATACTTAATGGTTTCTAGCCTTGCACGTCAATAGTTTCCAGCCTCACACTTAAATGGTTTCTACCCCCACACTGTAGTGGTTTCTAGATTGATTAATTCTAGAATTGGTTCTAGCATCGTACTACAATAGTTTCCAGCCTAACACTTCATGGTTCCAAGCCTCATACTTCAATAGTTTCTAGATGGACACTTCAATAGTTTCTAGATTGACAGTTCAATCGTTTCTAGTCTAACACTTGGATTGTTCTAGCCTCACACTCTGTTGATTTCTAGATCGCCACTTCAATGTTTTCTAGCTCACACTTCAATTGTTTCTAACCTCATAGTTCAATGGTTTCTAGCTTCACATTTCAATGATTTCTAGCCGCACCCTTTAGCAGTTTCTAGCCTAACACTTTATTGATTTCTTGATTGACACTTGAATGGTTTCTAGCCTCGCACTTTAATAGTTTCTACTACTGTTCTTTCCAAAGCACTCTATCGTTTAACATGGCCAAAATATTTCATTTCCAAGACACATGTTGTTTAAGAGCTCCTTTTGTTTTGATGTTTACGTCGAGTACACAAATGCTCATATGTGGCGCAAACTTTTAGTTAAATGAAAACTTGGCCTAAATGCACTGTGCTAGCTATTCGATGGGACATAGACTGCCTGTCTTATTGTTCCACCATTAAGTCCTGTCTGAGCATTTTAACACTGCTTCGCGGTGTGAAAAACTAAACAAAAGATGCGGAATGACAGAAAATGAATTGTCTTGGGTTGTACACGATATTATACTCCCACCAGAACCATCCGATTTAAGAATAGGTCTACATCGATGAGGTCTTGACCTTCGCTGCTACAGACATCCATTGAAAGGGGATCTAAATTATCTCAAGGGAATCCGAATACAGAGGCAGCTCATGGGTCACTTATGCAGCAGGTACCATTTGCCTAATTACCACACTCAAGCAGATACTAGTGGAAAGGAATGTATTGACATCGACAGACACAAAAGCAGATCCCGCTAAGTCGCCATCACATTAAGCACAGAGTGTAGAGGGTGGAATGATATACTGGCAGAAATAGAGGTTCAATAAATGAAAAATGCCAGCAGAGATGACGCATTAGTATAAACCAACGGTCTTGTGCATCGTGGAGAGAAATCTGGCTTGTGATTCTCAACTGGACCTGGATAACAAAGTAGTTGTTGAACAGAATGGAGTCGACAAATCTCCAACCTCAAGTATGAAGATGGAAGTGGCTGCGAACACCTCATCTTTCAAATGGCAAAAACATACTCGGGTCACCAGAGCAATAATTGCGTCTGACTCTTGAGTCCATCTTCTTCTTCTTCAGCTTTCCGAGCCATTGAGGTTCTTTGCTGCAAATACAATCCGTCTCCATCTGTGATTTTTATTCACATGGTCTGACATCTTTTTTGAAGAGTTGTTTCTCAGTGGGACCTCAACGTTCCTTTCTTTTGGTCCCATCCTTTTATTTTGATATCTCATTTTGTATTGGCATATCCTGCTACAGTACACAGTGTTTATTATTTATTGTACTTTAATATAGGTCTGCAGGTCTGCATGGCCGAATGGATACGAACGGTGTTCTTAAACACCTGGTGTGCTGATGCCGAGGTTAGCGGTTCAACACACTGGACAGCTGGACTAAAATGTTGACCTGTCGTCCTTGACTTGGGGAAGTAAATTACAAGTACCTCGGAAGTCGGAGTGGGTTCGCCTGATGGCGAGGGACACTGTTAATAGGGAAAGCTAAACCACATGCTAATTTCAGTCCATCACTACTATAAAAAATAGTGTGTATGGACTACGCTTGAGTTCAAAGCGAGCGAGCGCAAAAAAAAATAATAAAATTTTAAAAAATAAATAAATAAAAATATAGGTTTATTTCTTGAATGGAAACTGGCAATTTTTGTTCTAGTAAATTACGGGTTGTTTTCAGTGCTTATTCTTGTCGTTCTCTTATCCATTTTGAGATTCGCTCGACACTATTTCTATGCTGTGGAGTCCGTTCTCTTTTTCTTTAGTATCTTCTTTCCTTTCTTTACTGACGGTACTTTTAAGTACCACTCACTTCAAATGGCTATATTTTTACAATCTGATCACGAATCCTGACGGTACTTAAAGGTCTATCTAAAATAACATTCTTGTTTCCCAGGTAGGTGGCGTGAATGTTTGGAAGCGATCTGGGCATGCGCAATACATTTTCTTTGTGTTTCAATTGAGTTATAGATAAAATAATTCAGGATACAAAGGGTTTGTGACTTGCTCCCAATGTGCATTAGCAATGCATGTATCAATTATATCCCGCTTACACACATCTTTGTATCGTTGTAGAGGCCGACCCTGAGATCTTTACCCATCTGTAACTCACCAAAAAATAAAAGATGTTATTTGGTATTCTACCATCATCCATCCTCCTAAGGTGTCCTATCCATCTAAGTCTACGAAGACTGAGCATGGAATACACCGTCACACAACCTGATCTTTCCAATACTTCAGTATTTGTGATTTTGTCTTGCCACTTAATACCAAGTATTCTTCGCAGACACCGCATATGAAAGCTGTTTAAATGTTTCTCTTGGTGTGAGTAAGTTGACCAAGCTTCACGGCCATAAAGAAGAGTACTAAGGACACAGGCTTGATAGACAAGGACTTTTGTTTTGGCAGTAAGCTTCCTGTTCTCCCAGACTCGTTTTGTTAACCTGTTCATTGCTGTTGCTGCCTTTTTTTTTTTTTTTTTGCATATCCCTTACAGGAAGTTGCAGTCAACACCAGCATTTTTCAGCTGCTGTTGAGGTACTAGGCAAGATTACGATCATGCTGGTCGTTCATAAAGCAATGGCAAACTAATGAACGTAAATTTGCCATTGCTTTCTGAGCGACCGGCTCACATAACCCCGTAAGTTACCGACTCGGCGAGAACCGTTTCTCGCGCAATTCACGTTACTCATGAGAGTATACGGGATTACGGAGAAAGACGTAAATCACTAGGCCGGGGAGACCGGCTCCCTCCGTTGCTGCCTTACCAATCCTGATGTTGATTACCTGATCTAGGGATTATTTGCTATGTCCCTCTGATCGTAGATATGTAAAATGCTCTACTATCTCCAATTCAGCGTCGTCAATAAAGATTGATGATACACCATGTACACCTTGTGACATAACCTGTGTCTTCTTTTTGCTAATTGTTAAACAAAATTCAGAACAAGCATTGGAGAATGCAGATAGTAGACGTTGTAATTCTTCCTCAAAGTGCCTCGTAATTGCATCATCATCTGCAAAAAGCAACTCTCTTATCTGTACCCTCCTAATTTAGGTCTTGGCCTTCAATCTCTGAGCATTGTAGAGTCTGCTATTTAAGCGTGAGTGAATATATATACACCACCATCCAGATCACGAAAGGCATAATTCAGTAGAAGTAAAAAGTATATTCCAAAGAGGGTGGGAGCTAGTACACAACCTTGCTTATCTCCACTCTTGATTTTAAATTCTTCTGAAGATGCACCATCAAACTTGATTATACTGCCTGTATGGAACGATTCCACAATGAACAGAAGAGCTGGTGGGCAGACAATCTTCTTTAGTGCCGTGAACAGACCCTTATTACTGACCAAATCAAATGTCTTTGTGAGGTCAATGAAGGCAACAAACAGTGGCTTATTCTGTTCACGGCATTTTCCTTGCATTTGTCGCAATGAGAATATCATATTAATGGTAGACCGGTTCTGTCGGTAGCCACACTGTGTTTCGGGGTAGACTTGATCTCCAAGGACTTGAAGTCTGCGCAGGGCAATTCTGGCAAATACTTTTCCAACAATACACAGAAGTAAGATACCCATATAGTTGTTACAATCACTCCGGTCGCCCTTGTTCTTGTACAATGTTATGATGCTTGAATCTTTGAATTCATGTGGGACTTGTTCTTCTCTCCAGCATAGTTCTATTAGCTAGTGGATCTGTAGAGTAAGTGTGTTTTGCCCACTCTTGATAACCTCTATTAGAATCCCATAAATACCTGGAGCCTTGCCAGATGCAAGTTCATTTATAGCACACTTAACTTCTGTTATGGTGGGAAGTGTGTCCAGGTCTTCAAGATTTGGCAGGGACTCTACTGCATTGATAGCATCATCCGAAGTTTGGTCTCACTTGAGGAAAGCTCCAAATAGTGCTCAACACATCTATCCATCTGCTGTTTCTTAGTGATGATTTCGCCAATCAAGGTTTTCAGTGGTGCACTCCTTTTTATCATTGGACCACATGCTTTCTTTATCCCTTCATACATGCTTCTGATGTATCCCTTAACGCTTGCAGTTTGAATTGAGTCACATAGCTTGATCCAGTATTCATTTGCACACTGCCTGGTAGCCTTTTGCACATCCTTCCTAGCTTGTTTCAGCTCACTGAGAGTGTACGCGTTGTTCTTTCCTTGTTCCTTAAGAGAGCTATCTTCTTTTTATCAATCAAGGGCTGTAGTATCTGGCTTTTTGCCGCAAACCAGTCCTGCCTCTTATGATTCACAGTGCCGTAAACGTCTACCGCTGTTTTATAAAGAACTAGCTGACCCGGCCCGGCTTCGCCCAGTCCCTGGTGGGGAGCATCTCATTTAATTCATATAAGTGGTCATATAAGTTCTCGTTCCCGTTACCGACTGTCTGTCTGTCTGTCTGTCTGTCTGTCTGTCTGTCTGTCTGTCTGTCTGTCTGTCTGTCTGACCCGGCCCGGCATTGCCCAGCTCCTGGTGTGGAGCATCTCATTTAATTCATAT
This sequence comes from Cepaea hortensis, assembly GCA_963921405.1. NCBI lineage: Eukaryota > Metazoa > Mollusca > Gastropoda > Stylommatophora > Helicidae > Cepaea > Cepaea hortensis. The sequence continues at coordinate 35,734,139 of OY992885.1, forward strand.
AAGTAGTCATATAAGTTCCCGTTCCCGTTACCGACTATCTGTCTGTCTGTCTGTCTGTCTGTCTGTCTGTCTGTCTGTCTGTCTGTCTGTCTGTCTATCTGTCTGCCTGACCCTGTCCGGCTTCGCCCAGTCCCTGGTGGGGAGCATCTCATTTAATTCACATAAGTAGTCATATAAGTTCTCATTAAATTCATACAACAAAAAAAGTAACTTAAAAGAATGTCCTTCCAGACACCATCCATTAGTTTTAATGAAAACGCTTGCTAATCACCTGCATGACTACAGTAACTTCTTAAGCAAATAAAGATGAGTTACAATGTTATGCATTGTGCATTATTTTTATGAAAACTTTAAAAATGCCTTACAGTTTGTATCATTATTTATTATAACTCATATGCCGGTACATAACTATGGACACAGAGTTTATAAATCTTTGAAAACGATGCCACAATATGACTATAAGTTATACAGAAAAGTTATGCCCCTTGAAATAACTTTTACGGAGTTAGGTCCCCTGAAATATATACAATTATAATGAAAAATGAAAAATGAAATAATACTGAGTAAGCAGGCGATTTCACACTAAAAAAATATGACAGTTGACAGCTCTGGAATTAAAGGAAGGCGTGTAGAAAATTTCATCTCAATCGGATGGGCCGTTCGCGAGCGCACAAAGGACATACATAGATACATAGATACAGACAGACAGACATACGATCCTTATTTATATATAAGATTTCTTTGAGCTTATCCCGCTTTTAGCTTGCTGTACACATTTCTGCTGTATCAGTAAAAGCGTCTTCAATTTGCTGTTGGAACTCAAAGCACTTATCAGGATGGTGGGTGTTAATAATATTAATCCTAGGGCTAGATTTGTGGTTAGCTGTGTAGATTTTCTTTGGTCTCAGTCTAGCCTTGCAGCAACCAAAGAATGATCCGTATCACAGTCAGCACTGTGGTAACTTCGAGTCAATGATATATGGTTCAGGTGCAGTCTCAGTGGCTGGAAAGGCGTAATTGCTAGCTCATCACTATATTTGAGCAACCGTTTATTGTTCGTCAAATACAGAACAAAGAGACAAGCTTTTTCTTTGATAACTTTATGATCTTAGTTTATGACATGTTAAGAAATCGCCGAGAAGGATTATTGTTTTTTTTTTAATAGCATGTCGACAATGCAGGGATTTCTGAAAACTGATTAACTCTCTATTCCACCCACATTTGTTTATGTTCAGCTACTCAGCTACTTGATGTGCTAATTGCATGGGTGTACTATTATTCTTCATCGGTGTTTTCTTTATGTATTTTAGGTTACGTTGTGAAGAGTTTAGTAGACTAAGCTGCATGTGGGCTGTTCGATGACTCCGCTAATTAACTAATCCAGCTTTTTTTCTAAAGTTGCATATCCTTTACAGGACGTTGCAGTCAACACCAGCATTTTACTGCCGTTGTTGATGTCTTGGCAAGTTTTTACGTTCTGTAGTTTGCCATTGTTTTCTGAACAACCGGCTCCCATACCAACACGTTAAAATCAGCGCGACACGGTCTACTGCCAAATCGGTCACTACTGTGTTTCGAACTCGGGTAAGCGGCATTACGAATCGCGTCCGCAACGCCATCGTCACGGATAACGGCTATCCAGCTTACAGAGCGTTATTTTAATTCCTTTTTATATAAACATCAATGCTAATTGTGGCACGCTATTAGAAGAACGTCAAGTTACATGGTCGAATAATCTGGCTCCACGACACATTGTCTTTTTCCTATCACCTAAAACCAGAGGCAAAGTATCCTGAACTCTCACAGTTTGCAGAACTATTCCTGAAATACAACAGATTATTTGTATTCGACTGAGTCAAAAAACGCAATGTTTTAATGTACTGTTTTATTATCAGTGACATTTGTTGAACTCCAGGTAATAGAGCTACAGACGCAGTTCGTGATCCCTCTTACACGCATTTGAAACGCAACTGCGGGAGATTTGGCAGCAGATTGTCTTGCGTTGAGTTTTTACGAAATCATATTGATGCTGGTCGTTCATAAAGCAATGGCAAACTAATGAACGTAAATTTGTCAAGAGATCACAACAGCAAAAAAAATGTTGGTGTTGACTGCGACGTACTGTAAAGGATATACAGTTAACTTTTTTTAACTTCAGGTAATAGATAGCCATTGCTTTCTGAACCTTAGCTGTCTATAACTAAGTTTTAGTGTGCCATCTATAATTGATTATGGTGCATTTCCCATGAGTTTATAATGCATACATTGTTCCTGTTGTTCTCGCTATTGTCTCACGTTAGCTTCATAAGAGATGTATAAAAGTAGAGAGATGAGAAGGACAGAATGTCAGACGGGCCAGTGTGAACAATTCTTAACCCTTTGAAAAATAAAGTTCGTTTGTCGTTCTAACCGTATGTATGTCTCTCTGTGTGTGTGTGTATGTATGTATGTATATATATATATATATATATATATATATATATATATATATATATATATATATATATATATATATATCACCTTAACAGTTAATATTACAACAAGAACTGATCATATCATAAATAAAGAAACATAAGCAGAAATAAAAAATGCACACATATACACATGGGCTCACACTAGAACTCTCATACAGAGACACACAAACACCAACACCATTAAATTAACACACTCTTAAATGCATCACTCAAGTAAACTAGCTCACAAATACCGTTACCTTTTAAAGTCAGAACAATCACACATGTCATCTAACATGTGGTAGCAGTGTGTTGTCTTACTTAAGTCACGAATGAACAATTCTTGTTGAGACATGAGACCCCTACTTCAGGAATGAAACATTACTCTTGAGAAATGCGACCCTTGCTAAGTTCACGAATGTAACATTCCTGTTGACAGATAAGACGCTTTCCGATATTCAAATTACAGAATACAACAACTGATTCATGTTAACCAGATGATATCTCTTACAACAGTCACTCGTATCAATGTTATGTCCGCGTATCGCCAGAGATACCACTGAATAACAATCGGTTTCACTGAACTATCACTCCCGCGTTTAGTTTCAAGAACTGTAATCGTCCCTGTTCTCGCCTCTCACACAATAATCTTTTTTCCGGTTCTATGGTTTGCCTGCTTTACCTTACTGACAGACTATCTACCTGTATACTTTCCTGCCAATCTACCTACCAACATATCTGCCTATTTACCAACCTACCTAAACACCATTTTACTCGTATATGGCTGTCTGTGCCTCTGTCTGTCTGTCAGTCAGTCTGTCTGTCTGTCTTTCTGTGTATCTGTCTGTCGGGTTCAACCCCTACACCAGTCAGCTGGACTAAACTGTTGACTTCACGTCCTTGACTTGGGGACGTAAATTACAAATACTTCAGAAGTCCGAGTGGGTTGCCTGATGGCGAGGGACACTGGTAATAAGGAAAGCTAATTTACACGCCCCCCCCCCCAAAAAAAAAACATCAGTCATGTGCACTAGAAGTAATAGCGCATGTATGAACTACACTTGAATTCAAAGTCAGAGACGCAAAATAATAATAATGATAATAATAATAATAATAATAATAATAATAATAATAATAATAATAATAATAATAATAATAATGACTTTGTGAGGTTATATAATCGCATGTTCTGGTGAATATAACACGTAATAATAGTGCATGTACTCCATTAAACCAGCATTACTTATCTCGACCGGTGAATTGACTGGTTCAGAACTGGTAATTAAAACGACATTTCTTGTTTAACTCTCTGATATGGATAGAATTGACTATAGGCATGAAGTGTACATCACTGAAGAAAAGTAAGAACAAATCTCCATGATTATGATAATGACGATGATGATGTTGATGATGATGACAGGCGTAATAAAGGTGGAGGTAAGTAATAGCCAAGTCAATTTCTCCTATCAATCTGAGATGATTGCATCGTCTCACTACAATGTTATATATAAACTTTCGAAACAATGTTTTCCCGCAGTGAATTTGAATAACGAAGATATAAACAATAGATTGCACTATTGCCTGGCATATGTCGCCGCATCTCATAAAGTACTACTGCAGAAATCACACAACATAAACTAAAGTAATTTGATACATCCTTCAAGGATTCGCAAACAAAATGACATTATAGTCAATTTCAAATTATCGTGGTAGACAATTCAAATTACTATATGAATATGTGTGCTGTATATTTCAGCTTGAAGCATTTCTCTAATTACGTTATTTCATGTTGTGTGATTCTTGCGGTATGTATGTGACGAGATGCAGCAAAGTATACCAGGCAATAAATCGTTCAATCCATGGTTCGTGTTTTCGTTATTCAAATAAATAAACTTTCACAAAAGCAATTACTGTATTTACAGCTTTTGCTATTAAACAAAGGAAATAACCCTTTATATGCCTTCTTCTTCTTCTTCTTCTTCTTCTTCTTCTTCTTCTTCTTCTTCTTCTTCTTCTTCTTCTTCTTCTTTTTCTTTTTCTTCTTCTTCTTCTTCTTCTTCTTCTTCTTCTTCTTCTTCTTCTTCTTCTTCTTCTTCTTCTTCTTCTTCTTCTTCTTCTTCTTCTTCTTTTTCTTCTTCTTCTTCTTCTTCTTCTTCTTCTTCTTCTTCTTCTTCTTCTTCTTCTTCTTCTTCTTCTTCTTCTTCTTCTTCTTCTTCTTCTTCTTCTGCTGCTGCTGCGCTTATCCGGAGACTTTTTCGGACGTGACTTTGTTGTGCCTGTTTACAGCAGAGCTGTGTTCCTGCCCCCGTTAGGCCGACACATCCGACTTCAGCGGGAATTTATTGACCGGGTTAACCTTCCCGGGCATGCCTTATTATGCGTTGGGCTCGTAGTGCTATAACCATATTGTTAATTATTAACCGGCATTCCAATGATAATGTGAACTGTATCACAACGGCCGTCATTACTCCTCAAGACATCTCCCGGCACCAATTTTAGGCTGGATCAACCTGGGATCCCAGGTCAATTTCAAAAAGTCCGCCCACTTTCGGATTCGTACCTATGACAATCAGACCGACATGCGCGAGTCTATTCACTACATTACCTGGACTCTCTATGTATGGTACCTCTTGGAACACTCGTTATTTGACGAGGAAGTGGCCACCGGATGCAGCGGTTGTTAATCAACCTAATGTTTTGCATGTGTTCAAAACAGATGACCAAATAAATAAATTATCAATTATCTTAAATAATAATATACTCTAAATTGTTTTCTTTTTTCGCATATCCTTTTACAGGACATTACAATCAACACCATCATTTTTTCAGCTGCTGTTGATGTCTTAGCAAGTTTTACGTTCAGTAGTTTGCCATTGCTTTCTGAACGACCGGCTCACATATCTCCGTAAGTAACCAACGCGAAGCGATCCGCATAATACTCCAGTTAAAACACAGAAGAGTAGAACATTACCAGTTTCCAGTCAATAAACCTCTCACTTGGCATCACCTGCTAGCTATCTACAGAATTCTCAGACAAGAACATTATGTGAGAAATGCAGCTGTTCACCCCCCTTAATAAAATCCTGAACTAATATATGTGAATTCCGTACCACTTCATGTCCATATCGTTCAATCTTATATGGCTTAATCAACTTTTATAATATATGACTGAGCTTTGTTTGCTTAGATATATAGTCATGGACGTGTAGTGCCCTGTTGTAGAAGTAAAGCGTTACTGTTCTGTGTACCCGTATAAGTGTAGTGCTATCGCTCAATGTAACGGTACAAGAGCAATGCACTGTATTACTATTGCTAATGTTATATGTAGCCTAGAAGTGCGGTGTTACTGTTCTATGTCGTCTAGGTAGTGCATTGCTACTGGTCTATGCACCTCCGATAATGCATTGCTACAGTTCTATATATCTAATAGTGCAGTGTAATTGTTCAATGTAGCTTTAATAGTGCATTGATACTATTCTATGTAGCCCCGATAATGCAGTGCCATTGTTTAATGTAACCGTAATAGTGTAGTACTACTGTCCTATGTAATGATGATATTACGGTGCTACTATTCTATGTAGCCGAGAAAGTTCAGTGCTATTCTTCTATGTAGCCTGATATTGCAGTGCTACTTTCCTATGTAAACCTGAAATTCAGTGCTACTCTTCTGTGTAGCCCTGATATTATAGCGCTACTGTTCTATATAGTCATAATAGCACGGTGCTAATGTTATATATAGATCCAACAGAGTGGTGAATATGTTTCAATAGCCCTAATAATGCAATGATACTGTTCTATATAGCATTTATAGTACAATGCTACTGCTCTATATAGCCCAAATAGTGCAGTTCTGCTGTTAAATACAGCCCTAATAGTACAATGCTTTTGATCTTTTTGTCCTAATAGCACAGTGCTACTGTTATAAATAGCCTTAATAGTGCAATGCTACTGTTCTATATAGCCATAATAGTACAGTGCTGTACTGTTCTAAATAGATCTAAAAGTACAGTGCTACTGT
>OY992885.1:35745609-35830609 GCA_963921405.1 Cepaea hortensis
TCAACCAACCCGAAAAAAGTATCACTTTTTACAGCCTCAATTATCTGGTTTTCACTCAAAGAACCCCAAGGAAGCTCTGACGGTGGAAATGTTTCCCGCAAGAAACACTTGATTTGTGTGTTTGACCTCTTTAGTCTCTGCCACTCGCATTCCCAAATAACCTTAACTGTCACCCAAACAGTTTTTTCTAGATACGCGTGAATGTCACACATATTCTGGTATAGTTCTTCTAGTGGTTTCTTATTAACCGGATTAATAGTTTTCCCAGCAGTTAGACGGCAAGATGGGTGCCCATTGAACAAACACCTATGGAATTGGTAAGCTGTATTATTATTTTTATCCCACCCATCTACTCGAATATGTCGATCACCGAGCTGCATCTCATGACTATTGAATTGGGTTTTTAAATCTATGTTGTTGTTGTGTGACACCCAGGTTAACCACTCTCGACTCTGCCGTGTGTATTTGTGTAATATATGGGCTCTAAAACCATCCTCGCGGCTTCTATATATGGGGAAGTCTGTTGGCGTATCTTTCATAAGAGACCAAAGGTATAATGCATCGCATCAAACCCTTTAATACTTGTTACCATCTTATTACACCATATACGTGTCTCAATGGCCTCGTGGTAACGATGAAAAATGATACTCGGCCCACCCACTATATTGTCTCTGTACAACTTGTGCACCTTCTCCTCCTTCTTCAAAGAAACATCTTTATTCATTGTGTTGAATAGATACTGTAAAGTATTACCGGGGACTGAGATGGCCTGCTTACACATGTCTATTTTTAACTCTGCATAAAAGGCTACTTGTTTGTCCAGGGCTTTTAGAAAGGGGGACACTCTTTGATGTTGTACCAAATTAAAAAATCCCTCAACGTAGTCATCTTATTGTCGGTCCATGCTTTCTGACAAACTGTGTATTCTGCTTCGGAAATGTTACGGTTTTTAAGCTTTGAGAAAAAGGCCGCGTGTGGTGGTAGGGCTGTCTCATTTAATTTTCCCAGATCGGTCAGATACTCGTATGAAAAAATCCTTTTATCTCTTCTATGTTAAATGAAGCCAGATATTGCGCATAGCTTACCCCTGGAACCAGAAAGTTGGAGACGTCAAGGAATTTCAGTCTTTCTGTCGCTATACACATGAAATTATTATTTCTTTTGACTATAAACTTGAATGGGTTAGCCTCCCGATCAAGGAAATATTGTATCAAATAAAGTTTCAGGAGGTTAATGTCATATTTTCCGCTATTCAACCCAAACAGAGGGAGTTCTTTCAGAAAGGAATCGAGCCTTTCACTTAATTTTGGGTGGTCACCTAATTGTGCAAAGGTTGACTCGAACTTTTTCAGTAATAGCTCATAAGACCTATCAGCTATTTCATGGAGATAGTCCAACATTTCATTTATGAGGACCTGTGGATCACCTGTGGTAATGAAACATTTAGGGGTGTCGAACCCAGGGACATTAGAGGCGACGGCACATGAGAGGGGGGCGTGTCTGGCAATAAAGGTCGTCGACTTTGAGTTAGCCGGTAAATTTGCATCGGAGAAGAAACTTTCCATGTCGTAACATGCTATATATGGGAAAATAAAGTTTACGTCTACATCAAATCTATGTTCATATAGTAATTCCAAGATGGATTCAGTCGGTCGATAAATCCCGCCTTTATATGTTTCAATGGTAGCTACCCCTGTACATGTAAGTTCGTGACGTGTCAGTCGACAATACATCTTAAACAGTTTACCACATTTCCCACAGGAAAAACATCGAGCGGCCCTGTTAATATCAATAATATACATGAAATGGTTTTCATGTAGAAGAAGATTCAATATATCTGGATGTGTACTAGTGCTTCTAATTTTCGGAACAAGATGTTCCTACTCTGTAAAACTAAACACATGTATTTGTATTTTGAAACATTCTTCTACCGCAGGTAAGTCAACTAAATTGACCCCGGTGAAATGTTTGTGAGATGTCAACCCTTTATAATGCACCCATTGGCTGACCAGTTTTCGTGTATCTTCTCGTATATTCCTGACAGACCCAGTTCTGAAAACAACCAACGCACGGAACAAACACATCTTATCGTTATAAACCTTACCATCTGCGTCGTTTTGAAGTGTATTAATAAAATTATTGTGTTTGATAAAGTCGGGGATTGTTTCTAAACAACAGCCAACAGAGCATTCTACCAGTTTATAAACATAAAAAGTGATACTGGGGATTGATTCGACATAGTATTTTGTCTCTGGTCGTGTTAGTGTCGCTGAATTGACCAAATCAACAGTGTTTAGGTTGTTTACAAAGGCCTCAAAATCAGAGCTATTGTTCACTAAGAAAGGTATATCGAACAATGACGAATTATTCGAACTGGCATGGTAGAACCGTAGGGCTTGTGCCTCTCGATGTCTTAAGACTATGTGCAGACTGGGGATTATTTTAAATCGAGAGTTTTGAACATTAAAAAGCGGGAATAAACGAGAACTTCAATCTGTCGTCATATCACTATCTGGTCGATTAAAAAATGTCCATTCACAGAGATAGCGACCATGTCGTATGTGTGACCTAAACGTGTCCCAGTGGTCATTATATACAAATCTGTTGATGGTCCGTCACTTGCTGTGGTACTAGGTGTTGGTGATGCGTCACTCGGTAAGGTACTAGATGATGATGTTTGTTGCTTATTATTAGTAGGCGACACGTTATCACCCGCGCCACCAGACAAGACACCTGATGATGATAACGCCTCTGTACTACGTTTGGTGCTAGCACTGGATGATGCTGCCGCTTGTGTTGACGTGCTAGTTGCCGGTATATGATTGTCTGTAACTGGCGATACACTATCATTCGATGGTTGTTTGGTTGATTTCTGGCGTTTACCAGTAGATTGGTCGTCTGTAGTCGGGTCTCTCCTCCTCTTGCGACTTGGGGTTTGTTGATTATTAGTATACATATGGTTAGATGATGGTTGTATGGTCGACACGCCAAAGTATAGTACTTCATGTTTAGTCTTTATGTGTCTCCTTAAATTATCGTATCTCGTATACATACGATCACATAAATCACAATTGAAGTGTTGTGTAGAATGAGTAGTCGCAACATGTCGACGTAGATCAGCAGGTCGTGTGAAGTTTTTATTACACAGAGTACACGAATGTTTCTGCATAGCTGACATTCTCGATACAGTAAATAGTTTTTAAAATGGCCGAAGTATATGGGGATGTTATTCAGGTATACAACACAGTTTGTAAGACGAAAAAATTAGTCAACTAGTTGATTCGTAAATATGTGTCGTTTGAGTCTGGTGTAGACAATATGGCGACTGATTAACCATGTATTTGAGAATATCACAGATGAATTATTGTCTGCTTATGATCGGTTAATAATGTTAATGTCTTTGGCCAGATATTTAAGTAAGAACTCCTTGTACAATAGTGATGAACAAAGGCCACCCAGTTTCATACGAGTAGCTTTTCTGTATCATAAGACACACTTGTTAAAGTCCATTGAAAATGAGAAAAGACTTGGCCTTCGTTTCGTCACTGGTTTTGATACTGTCTGCGTGAGAGAGGTGTATATCTGGAATGAACAACGTTCTGTCAATAAGAATCAACCAATCAGAACACAGATAACATCAAATCACAAATGTCATTTCACCCTTAGAGACCAACGTTCTATCTGCCTGACATTTTGAATCAACCAATCAGAGAACAGATAAGAAATTAACACCAAATCACAATTGTCATATCTCCTGTAGTGACCAACGTTCTATCTGCCTGACATTTTGAATCAACCAATCAGAGAACAGATAACACAAAATCACAAGTGGTATATCTCCTGTAGTGACCAACGTTCTATCTTAGGGATATTGTGAATCAACCAATCAGAGAACAGATAAGAAATTACCACCAAATCACAAATGTTCTTTCCGAGATGTATGTCATGTGACCGGAAGCCCACTTTGGTCATTTATGGCCACGTCTTCCAGATGTATCTTTATGTTTGCAACCCGAACCAACGCCACCTTTGACCTGGTGTAACCCCCTTTAACATGTGCTTGGTTGTAAAATTGGCACACAGACCGATGAAGAGTCATACATCTCTAAGACACCAGAAGTGGTATGACATTGTTTAAACCATACAGATAGCACTAACCGCCCTTATAATACACCATTGGTTACTTTGTAATAGCTATATATCGAAAAGTCCCAAGTCGGCTTCTCAAATATACATCGAAGTTGATGGTGGGCCTTCTAACACGTGGCACTATTTTCACTTTACATAGTAAACATAAACTATTTTAGTAATTACAGTTTGTTTTAAATGAAACCGGAAGTACCCTCACTCGCGAAATTTGAAAATTCATAGTCTTAAGGCTTGTTGCCACACCACCTATGTGTATATAAGAAAATATGGCAGGTTCATGGTTGATCCAGAAATCTAAATGTGTACACACATGCTACTACCACTCAGTAACATAGCCTTTGCAGAGCCTCGTTCCCATAAAAACCCGCCGATAATATAGAATGAAAAAAAATTTAAAAACATTCTTGATCACAACCAAGATGTCCAATACACCCATCTGGAGATCATCCATCTTCTTTAGGCCTTCCCCTTCCAAGACATATACCTCTCTGTTATTGTTCTCTCCAAACTTTCATGACGTTTCAAGTGACCAAAATACCAATTTTCTTTGATCGTCTTTAAAAACCGTATTCAATATTCTTGAAGTATAGATGCGTTTGTTCTTTTTACCCAAGATATTCTTAGAACCCATCTATTACATTTATATTCAAGTGCATTTATGGGATGTTTAGTAAGTGTCTCACAGTTGTTTTGGTCTTTGAAAACCAATTGATAATCGTCGTTTAATTTCTATAATTGTGTCACTGTTGTTCACAACCAAGATATTCGAAAGTTTCCACCACCTGGTTGTTATGGAGTTCTTGGCAAGGTTTGCCGAAAGCAGTTTGCCATTACTTTCCTTCTGGACAGTGACTGTTTTAATCTGTGACCACACTGAGGCTCTATCACCACAGATTATAGACCATAACCAACAACAATATGTCGGCTGTTACACTTCATCCACCTGCTTCCATGGGTTCACATAACCATGATTCGGGTACTCCACCCAAAAGTGCTCCATAGAAGAAAGAAGGATACCCCAAAAACTGGACTACCATACACAAGTAAAATTTATACCAATCTCTCAGAATGGTATCACACGCACAATCAGTCATACACACTCTCATTGTGAGTTGTTTATAGGCTGTCTGATCGTTGTGCTAATATTATAGGTCTTAGAGTGACCAGCCACACACACACACACACACACACCAACAACAACAACAACAACAACAACACATATAGGCGGCCACGCAGTCATAGATACCAGTATAGCCACATAGAGAAACAGAAACCCAACGACAAATAACCAGATACACACAAACAGCCAGACATACAGACAGCCAGACATATAGATAGACAGACATACAGACAGACACGTTTTTAGTCATAGGCGCAAACAATAACACACACCATTAACAGATAAATGAAACACCAAACTTGAAAACACGGCCCGAAAGTTCCCCTTTCACATTACATTCTTACTTTTCAATCCTTGTGCTCAGAATATGATGAATTTTAGATTTATTCTGATGACATCATTTTGATTATCATGTGGTTACACAGCTATTCACCCCTCAAGTCACTAAGCGTGCAAGATCATTTTCTGCCATTTCACTCGATCACTAGAGTCGTGGATCAGCTCTGGTCTCGACCATACCACGCCATCCAGGTATTTACTTCTCAGTCTTCTCCTTGGTTTCTTCCCCTCGAGCTTGCCAGTTGTTACCATGTTTAATTCTTTCTCATAAAATACCCAACAAATTTTGTCTGCGTCCAATTTCTATAATCTATTTACGATTTTCATTTTGTTTTTCTTGTAGGACCTGATTATTTTCTGCCCGTGGTATCTTTTCTCCACATTTCCATCAGATGTTTTTTCAGCCTGGTCCACACATCGATACAAAAGTAACACTATGAAGCACTTCAACACTTTCTTTTTCGTTTCAATTGCTATCTTTTTGGTCAGTATGTTGTTCATCTTGCTAAAGGCTACATTTTCTGTGACGAATCTTGTAATCTCTTCAAACCACTTCCCAACTTTTCCTATTTACTTGTGGTGTTTGCTTTTTCCTAGTGACGAGCATAATCTGTGTCTTTTTAATGGTAATCCTAGTTGTTCGCAACAAATGCATGTACTAAATTTTCCAGGTCCTGTTCATTGTCTACAATCAAGACTGCCCATCTATTGATGCTACGTCCTTCTGTGATCTTTTCATATATTTCTGGTATACAAGGGAAAAAACATTACACATCCCTGTCTTAATAGGCTGATATTTACCTATTTCATTATCAATCCATATGACAGATCTGTTTCCTATGTTTTTCTTCCCCCACCAACTTGTAGATTTTCAAGCACATCTAATTAGTTGACATGGCTTACACTATTGAAAGCCTTATCAACGTGATAACATTCACATCTGTTTTTTTTTTTTTAAACTTGTGTGTTAAAAGCATTGTGTATTGCTTCGTGTGTATCCACGGCGTGTAGCTGTCTTTTGTGTTATTTTACATTCTATACCTTTGAAAAGGAGTACCGAAATACTGCACCACCGATTAAAAGGGAAAATAACGCAAGTGAAAACAAACAGACCTTGTGATTCCTGGGCTCTCTCTTTCCCCTGCTCGCGCGCGCGTGCCCCTGGGCGAGTTTATATGAGAAACCAGAAAGAACCCACAAATACTATTCGGAAGATATAAGCAATTTAATAACAGTTTTGGGGGATAGATAATGCAACAGATCTATAATTGTTGGACATTGTAGTAATGTGGAGTGGTCTATCAAGAATATATTAATAATGGTATCTAAAGAAAGTAAATAAATGTTTTGTTTTACAGGATATCGCTGTCAACATCTTTCAGCTGATTTTTAGGCTAGCTTACGATCAGTAGTTTGCTTTCTGAACAATGGGCTCACATACCCTCATAAGGTACCGACGCGATTCGAACTGATTCTCACAGTGGTCACGTTACTTACGAGATTACGGAGAAAAGTCGTGTAACCTCTTGACCATGGATACCAACAGTGGTGACACCAAATGTGACATAGAAACATTCTTAACCAAGTGGATAAATTACCTAGGTTCAATTATCAGATGGATGATGTACAAGATATTAATGTACAGGACAAACAAAATTTTAGAAAATGAAAAAGTAATGTAAGAGAGTGGTAAATAGAACCATTGTTTTTGGTGTGTGGGAGTGAATGTTGTAAATGAACAAAATTAGAAGCAGCTGGTTTGTAAGGTGAATTTCCTGTCTGAGTAACAACTAGAAAAGAAACAACTTTCTTCGCTCATGTAAGAGACGCAAGAACATCGTGACAACTGGAAAGATCGAGGGGAAGAAAGGCAGACCGAGATTAGAAATTATGGTAGTGGCATGTCAGCAAAGTTGATTTCAGAACACCAAAGACAGCGTCAGGAATGCCTATACCATTTGATGATGAATGCATCACACGTTTTGCAGATTTTTTCCTTTGTAAAAGTTAAAGAAATCAGATATGTGTTGTGTGGTGCCCATGCGAAAGAAATAAACAAGTGTGGCTTTGTACAGAGCGAAAAGAAAAAATATAACCATTCGTTCACTCAAAACATGGCAAAAGTTAGATTTATTCTGATTATATCAAAATTAAATCTAATTATCGTGTTAGTAAAACACTTACACTGCGAGCCTCAGTTTGACTGGGCTGGTGAATAAACACAACAACGTTACCGGTGTTTTGTTAACGTGCGCGGTCATCCGATAAAACTTGGCAACAAGCCCTCCCCCGACAAAGCCGCTACGGAACGAAATTAGCAACAAATGTGCAACATGCTGAGTTTATAATATCAATATCTCTTTATAAATTACACAAACCAACATCAAAATTGGTTTTTTAAATCAACGACATCATAATCTTGCATTTCACTATAAGTTTTAATACTTTTGACCTATAAAAAGTTATTTTATTACACATTTAAGGCGTCATACGAGGCCTGCCTGTTGGGATTTTGGCAACATAAATAATTTTTTAAAATATATAAGAATTGTTTATTATGCTATAATGCCTTTTAAAATAATTGAAACTTGACATTATTAAATATTACAAGGTTCATTTTTCTGATAGTTGAATCATTTTGTCTAAATCTGACTTTCCCTGCGTGGGCATAGCACAATTTTACATATAAAAATTATGTTACTTTTTATACAACCGAAAACAATACTTTATTGGTGTTTAAACATAATAGAGGGAGTAATTTATATACTTGTCTAACCCGTATATGTTTATACATCTGTTCTAGATATATGGTTTGTCTATCGCTGTAATTCTTTTGTTTCGTGTTTACCATCTCCGACATCAGTCACACTTGAAAGGTTGGTGTTGTACTTTTGGGGCGTTATCACCGTTACCAGAATTGATAGTGTAGTTGATAGTGCACTTGACTCGTGTACGAGGGAAGGTGGTTCAATCCTCAAAATGATAATATTTTTTTTTTATTTTTTATTTTTTAAATTCGTTTGCACGCTTTAAACGGCTGTTCATCAAAATACCATACCGTTGTCTAGTATTTATTTTCCGTTTAGGTATCTCTTTCGCTTACGCATAACTAAGAAGATAGACACTTTGTAACGCCGAAAAAACAATATATTATGTTTCATGCCGGTAACCGCTCTGGGCCTATCATTATCATGTGTCGATTCTTCTTTTCTTCCGTTCGCTTGAAATATGTCTATGATTGCGATATTGTCTCTTGTATGAATTTAAGTGTCTTCGTCGATAAGACTTCTCACTCAAGTTTGTAACGAAAACACATAACAAAACACTACCAGCTTAGTTATTAATTTTAAATAAATTAGATGGGGTTTTTGTGTAGGGACGTAATTCTTCAGTCATCGTGTGCCATGTCGGTGGGCGTGACCAAACGCGGTATATTTTACCATGGTGCTAAGTTTAGTAAAACAGAGTACAACACGCAAATATGCCAATAGTCGAGTTGCGTTGATTAAAGCGTTTCTTGCGGGAACCCTCACAACTTCCTTGGGGTTCTTTGAGTGAAAACCAGATAACTGAAGCTGTAAAAAGTGATACTTTTTTCGGTTTGGTTGAATGCGATATAGAGACCCCGACTGATATACAAGAGTGCTTTGCCGAAATGCCCCCTATTTTTAAGAACACGGAAGTGTCGAGGGACGATATTGGGGAGTTTATGAAAGAATACGCCATAAAAAATAAACTACTGAGTACCCCACGACGGACTTTGATTGGTAGTTATTTCGGGAAGAAAATATTATTAGCCACCCCTCTTTTAAAGTGGTATCTAGCCCATGGGTTGGTGGTTACACACATCTATCAGACAATGGAATATCGACCGGTTAGTTGTTTTAAACAATTTGGGGAAACAGTCTCTAATGCACGTCGCCAAGGGGACAAAAATCCAGCTGAGAGTATTACAGCCGACACGATGAAATTGCTAGGTAACGCCGCTTACGGCAAAACATTAACTTATAAAGCCGGCTTCCTGGCCTAGAGGTTAGCGACTTTTCTCCGTAATCTCGTATACTCTCATAGGTAACGTGATGATGGTGAGAATCAGCAGTGGTTCGAATCGCATCGGTAACTTACGGGGTATGTGAGCCGGCCATTCAGAAAGCAATGGCAAACTACTGAGCGTAATCTTGCCAAAAAATCAACATGCAGCTGAAAGATGCTGGTGTTGACAGCGATGTCCTGTAAAGGATATGCAAAAAAAAATTAAAAAAAATAATTGCGATGAGGAGGTTGTTTATAGGGAAATTTTGCTATAAATCTTTGAACAACCATCCGTGTGTATTGACCGCCATTTCAATACACTTGTTCAACCAAAAAACATCTTTCTTCGGTTGATAACTCTTTTCTGTTTGGGCTGCAAGGAATTACTGTAGCAGACGACAGCCATTCGCTGCAAATTGCTTAACTATGGACTGTGGAGCTTCTTTTTTTTTTTTTTTGATGACGACATTACTTCATTTTTCAAATATGTAGTGAGACTTTACAAACATCCGGCACTACGGCCATATTAACTGTCAAAGTCTGATAGCGAGGAACAGTGGTACAGGAAAAGCTAATCCACACGCAAAAATTAGTCCCGTGCATCAGAGGTAGTAGCGCGTGTAAAGATTACGCTTAAGTTCAAAGCGAGCGAACCACCAAAAAAAAAACAATGTCCAAGTGCTTTAAATTAAACAATGATGGAAGGCGTGGTTGCTGAAAGAAGATGCAGCGGTTGGACCAGCACGGATGTGGACACAGGGCATTGAAGATGCCTTGGGCATGAACGTGTACGGGGTAGCAGAACTGGCAAACAATCGAAAACCTTAATGAAGGACAGTCATACTAACTACGTTAAGTAAACGATCTGATACTTGATGATGATGATGACGCCAGTCACTGACCTGTTCAAAACTTAACTTAATGCAGTATTCGTAATTTGGTTTGCGTGTATTTATGTATGTGCACGCGCACGTTTGTGTGTGTTTTTGTTTAGGAGACATGGCGGTGTATGTTTTCATTGAACGTTTTGGTGTGGATGACATCTCTATTTTAATATTGTAGAGCATTCGTTTCCACTGGTCGCTTGTAGGTCCGATTTAGCCTTTCTGCGGGGTTTGGGGGGGGGGGGGGGAGAGACTCTCACCAACCATAGAAGACATCTGTGTTACTATGCCAATATGGAAAAAAAGACAACCAAGTAGCTCTATGCTCAGACGTAGGTGGGGAAAGCATGTTTTGTATGTATATGTCATATATTTTGAAAGGAGTGGGAGATCACTGTGGTGCATGCCCCATCTCTAACAAAAGAAGTAGAGCCCCATCCTCTTCTATCTTCAATAACCCCAGAATATGAACCTTGAGTTATCTGCAGGCCTCGTTCTATTAAATTATGTCTAGGAGATATAGATTATGACCCTGGTGAGAATGGTAATTACTAACTGGGAATCTGCCCCTTCTCCAAGGATTCTTTAGCTCTGGAGCCCCCTTTTATTGGTTATCAAATCTGAGGAAAGTCTGGAGAATTTTCTCAGCCTGATTTAGATGAAGAAAACATGGATGTTGAGCAGTTGATAGATCCAGAGTCTTTTTATTTCCCCATTCAGTAAGTCATTATCAGTTAATTTATCTTTAAACAATCAAAACACATAATCAATCACATCAGATTCTGACAACATGATGTACAAAGAAGTTGTTGACTCACAGATAGGTTTGAACTGATAAATTAACAGAAGGTCAATTCATGTTAATCATTTATTGACTGGCCTGAGCCTTCTGGTCAGTACACACATCTCTATTGTGATTTACACAAGATAATAGAAAAGTTGCACATTGGACCATAGGCCCAGACAATCAATCAAGCATCAATATATGAGATGTCAACAAGTGTGAAACATAGTAAACATTTTGATGTTGCACATATTAAGTGTGATGGTGATGAATCAACAATTTACTATCAGTTTCCTGAAATTGGGTGTGGTGTGTACCAATTTAGAAAGGTAACCTGGTGACTGGAAGATTAGGTAAGCCAGGGTCCATTGACTGATGGATCCACTTCAGGTCTGCCCGTATAGCTCCTCTGAAGGCCTCCCCATACTCTGCTCATGGCCAAGTCCTCTTCCATCTCACTTGTGGTTCATCTCTTTCTCTCGGCTTCCCTCTTCCAGGTCTGATTTAGGTGGTTAGTTTGCTGATGTGTTGGGTGGTTGTTGGTATGTAGCCACCAAGATCACTGATGAACATTCACATAAATATATACATTCCTACCAATACAATATTCTAGAAGTAGGTCGGAAGAAATCTAAATTCCTGAAGTAGGAACTAGTTCCCCTCCCCCTCTTTTCTCTCTAATCTAGTGTTGGGTTAATTTGGGGTGGTCAGAGGTTATCACACTGTGTACGCCTTGTATCAACTGGTTCCTGCTGTATGTAAGTTCTCATTTGACCTGGGGTCTGTGAACGTGTACAGTAAGACAGTGACAAGAGTGAGAAGGTGTCAAGATGCATGTAAATAAATGACATACATTTATAACATTTCTTCCACTCAGTGGTGTTTATCGCGTGTATAAATAATTCTCTGTGTTTTCCCAATTAACTTCTTCTTCTTCTTCTTGTGTCTAATAACTCTCTTCCATTATCTGTTGTTGTTGTGATGTTGAGTGTTGGGTTGTGTGGTGTTGAGTGGTGTTGGGTTTTAAGTTATGTTGAGTAATGAGTTAAGTCCACTTCGTGTGATGGTGTTCCGCGAAGCACAACTTTCTCATGTAAAGCAATTCATGTGTGCCCTTATCTAATTAAATTTGACATAAATATAAATATTTATTCCGCCAAACCCTATTAATTCAATAGATGAAGGAGAAAGGAAAGATTGATTTCACTTTCAGTTTTCTAGATTGTAAATAGGCATAGATAAGTCTGTTTTAGAACAAGGCACTTGTTCTAGTACACGAACTGTCATTTCAGCTGTAGACAGTGATATCATCTTTTATCAGTGTTTCTGGTGAAATGCACAAGATTGCTTTAGAATCATCACTTCTCACAGTTGTTTAGAATAGAATGTAGTCGTATAATGCACTTCTTAAAGTTAATAATTATCTCTAAGAATATCAGAGATTGCAGTTTCATCTAAGAGTCATTTTGCCCGGGAATGGCTCTGCGTCGTTAGAATCCACAGTCGAGCATTTTTACATTTCAGAGGTTTTAACTAATAATAATACATTTCAATTGACATCACAAACACTGGATACCGTTCTTTTGACACTTGATACATCGGGTTATCAGTTTAATCTAAGGCCTAACAAGCTCACCTAGGATCCAGACATTCTGCCTTGCCCATTGAAACTTTTGGTCACACAATCTTCTCACATCTGTTCATGAGACGGGTTTCAGAAAAGAGTGCGGGCTTATTAACATTTCTGATGAAATAGTAACATATGCTAATTATGCTTTGTCGCGAAAGCGGGTCACATGTCCCTTTTCGTCCAATGGTCTTCCGAGCTTTGTCTGATGCAATCTTTCTAAGAATCCACGTCATTTGTCACCTATGCAGTTCCAGTTTCGATGTTAAGTTTTAAGTCCTAGTCTCCATTTGCGGTTGTGAAGTCAATTTCTTTTAATGTTGTTTCCTCCTTTTGCGGCAGGGGTTGGTAAATGAATAATGGTGGTTGCGTTATGCCACATGGCCCCACTCCAGATTGTTCTATGGTATGGAACTATGTTTCCAACATTTTCAGTTATCAAGCTGTCCCCATTTTTCCTCCCTTGTATTCTCTTCTGCATCTGATTGACCTGGTTCATCAGGCACTGGGTGTCGACTCAGGAAGTCCGCTCCCACATTCATTTTCCCAGGAACATACTCAACCTGGAACGAGTAAGGTTGAAGAAGCAGCGACCACCTCATAAGTCGGGCATTCAGAGTCTTAGATGCTGCGAGAAACATGAGTGGTTGATGGTCACATTGCACTGTGAAATGTTTGCCATATAGGTATGCCTGAAATTTCTGTACACTCCATACTAGCGCAAGACATTCTCTCTCGATAGTACTGTAATTTCTCTCTGCTGCATTCAATTTCCTGCTAGCATAAGCTACAGGGAATAGCTCTGATGGTACATCTCCCTTTCTCTGCAACAGCGTTGCCCCAATTCCTATGTTACTGGCATCGGTGCGCAGCACGAATGGTTGGTCGAGGTCTGGTAGATGTAAGACTGGATGAGCAGTTAATGCCTGCTTTAGTGCTGTGAAAGCTCTCTCACAATCAGCTGACCAAGTGACTTTCTCTGGTTTCCCCTTTTTGGTAAGATCCGTTAAAGGTGCTGACAGAGTATTGAAGTCCTTGATGTATTTTTGATAGAATCCACATAAGGATACAAATGACCTTACATCCTTCTTTGTTTTTGGACGAGGTGCTCTCTGGAGTTAGTCCACATTTCCCTCTTGTGGAGTTATCAGTCCATGAGATATCTTATGACCTAGAAAGTCCAATTCTTGGAAACCTATCTGACACTTCTTTGGTCTAGCCGTCAATCCAGTTTCTCTGAGGCGCCTGAACAAAAGATGCAGGGTTTCTACATGCTCTTCAAATGTTTCAGTGGCGATCAGGATATCACCTATGAAGTGACTGATGTCTGGATGCTGTAGTGGGTCAAGTAATTTTCTCATCATACGTGTAAAGACGCTGGGAGCATTACTTAATCCGAATGGAAGAACGTTGAACTCATAGTGTCCTCCAGGCGTGCTGAAAGCTAACCATGGTCTGACTTCCGGTTTTACAGGAATCTGGTAATATCCCTTACTGAGATCAATCCTAGTAAAGTACTTAGCTCGGTTGAGTGCTGTGAAGAGTTTATTCTGATCAGGCAGAGGTTCTGCTTGGAATTCAGTAATAGCATTGAGCTGTCGATAATCGATGCACAATCTATGTTCTCCACTTGGCTTTCTCAATAAGACGACGCTTGCACTGTAAGGTGATTCAGATGGTGAGATTATTCCTGCGGTGAGCAGCTGTTGTATTTCTTCCTCTAAAGTCTTTTGCTTTGCATAAGGAACTGGGTAAGTCTTGACTCGTACAGGCACTGTGTCATTCAACTTCATGTCAAATTCCTCCAAATCAGTTCTTCCTGGCTTATCAGTAAGTACTTCTGCATATCTTGCCATAAGTTCCCTAATCTGCTTTTGCTGATCCTTTGTTAAGTTGGGATTGATGTCCACATCCTTAAAGGACTCTTTGGCTTGCAGTTGGCACTCGACTCCCATTGTTGATCTTTCTTCGACTTCAGTAGCCACACTCATGGCCATCAGATGTGCAGGTTCGGTGGTTGAGGGTCTTTCATGATATTTCTTCAAGAGGTTTATGTGAAATACTTTCATCTTGCCTTTGACTGAAATTCTGTAGTTGGTACGTGAGATCTTCTCCGTCACTACATAAGGTCCTCTCCATCCTATTTGCAGCTTATTCTGACTGGTTGGAAGCAGCAACATCACCTTCTCTCCTACCTCTAACTCTCTATCCTTTGCCTTGCGGTTGAAGTTACGAGCAATTCTTCGTCTGGCTTGACGTAGATTGACATTCGCTTGTTTCCAACTGTGTTGTAAACGATTTTTCAACTCGGCAACATATGTAGATGCAGTCACGACTGTATCATCTGTAGTATTATCAGTCCATGTTCGAAGTAACGCCTCCAGTGGTCCCTTGATCGGTCGTCCAAACAACAGTGTGGCTGGAGCAAAACCTGTTGAGTGATGGGGTACTTCCCTGTAAGCGAATAAAGCTGCGGGTAAATACAAGTCCCAATCCTCTGTCTTCTCCTGGGCAATTTTGCGCAGGATACTAATCAATGTCCCGTTCCACCTTTCCACAAGTCCATTTGACTGAGGGTGATATGGTGAACTGAAGATATGGCGTGCATGAAAAAGTCTGAAGGTCTCTTCCATGAGCTTACCACGAAACTGTGAACCGTTGTCCGTCAAGATCCTTTGTGGGAATCCTAGACGTATGAATATTCCTAATAATGCATCAGCGACGTGTTTGGAGTCACAGCTGGGCATAGGAACTGCTTCGGCCCACATGGTTGTTGTGTCCACAAGCGTTAATATGAATCGGTTTCGCCTCTTCGTTGCTGAGAGAGGTCCGATTATGTCTACAGCCACTTTCTCAAATGAAATTCCAGTGATTGGCGATTCACCCAACATTGCCGGTGGTGTCCGGTGTTTTGGTGATACTTTCTGACACTGTGGGCATGATTTTACAAACCGTTGTATGTCTGAATTCATCCCTGGCCAAAAGTAGTGAGTGGTAATCCGCTGTGTAGTAGCGTTGATACCCATGTGCCCACTGAATGGTAGACTATGACCCATCTCTAAGATCTGAGTCCTGTATTGAGTTGGTACAACAAGTTGATTAAACTCTTGTCCAGCTCGTCCTGCTTTTCTGTAAAGAAGTGCTGACTTCATGAACAGATCACCTTTACGTAGAGGTAAATGTGATTTTGGCAGTTTTCTGAAGCAGGGTTCCAAGGTGCTGTCGGCCTCTTGTGCCCTCTTCAGTTCCTCCGTTCGAGGGATTGGCGTAGTTTTTTCTGGAGTTTTTGTCGCCTGGGATCGAGTGGTCATGGTCGCCATCGCCACAGGTTGAACAGGTTCTCCTAGAACGATAAATCTACAGCCGAGGATTACAGGATATATCGGATCGTCCAAGACTGCTGCCTTGATTGTCCCAGTGACATACCGCGAGGCTATGTTCACTTTTGCCACTGGAAGAGACATATTTGTTGAACTCTTTAGTGGTCCCTGTAATTCCACTATTTCCTCTGTCACCTGTTCAGGGTGAACTAAGGATGATAAAACAACACAGTCATATGATAATTCAGTATCATATAAACAGGTAGTCTTGAATCCATTTAGCAAGATGGATTCTACAACCGGAATACGAGATGATTTATCTTGATGAGGTGTCTGTTTGGACGTTTCACCAGTGCTCACTTTTTTCTCTTTTCGGTTGGCCAAACATGCCGCTGTGTGTGGAGGTGGCTTTTTCCTGCAATTCTGAAATGTGTGACCTCTAATTTTGCAATGGGTACAGAATGGTTTGTCCTCCTTCGGCGCTGTTTGGACTGAGTTTTGAGTGTTTTTCTGGGATTTCCCCCTTTTCCCGGTAGCTACAGTGTTTTCACCCTCTTTTGGCTGTGGAGTTTTGTTTTGAGAGGGGGTGTTGTTCGAACGTCCCTTTCCTCCCATCTCTTTCTGAGATTTCTCGAATCTCTCTGCCAGGATGATTATAGTTTCCAGGCGGTCAGCCCCGTTTTGGGTTAAGAATGCCTTCATTTCGTTCTGCATTTTCCCCTTGATCTGATCAATGATGATCATTTCACGGAGTCCTTCCAAATTCTCCTCAAATCCTCCCAAGCAAGTCCATCTTTGTATGTATGACTTCAGTCTTACGACTAGTTGCGCGTAGCTCTCACCCGGTTCGTTCCTTGCGGTTTTGAACCTGAGTTTATAAGATTCGGCGTCCACTTCGAAGCGGCTCAAGAGTGCCGTCTTAAGTATTGCGTAGTTCTGTAGTTCCTCTCTAGTGAGTCTTGAGAACACTTCATACGCCGTGGATCTTAAGGCCTGCGCTAACTTCGTCCCCATCTACTTTCTTCAAGCCCACAGCTGACAGCCATTGCCTCGAAGCGTGATAAAAATCCTTCGATGTGGTCAGTCTGTTCATTAAAGGGTTCCAGAGGAAATGACATAGCTCCTGAATTAAGTTGAGAGACGTGAGGAGGTGGTTCTGTCACTGGCGATCCTGATGAGGTTGAGGGTGTAGGACCACTCCCTTTCTCTATTCTCCGGATCTCGACTTCAATCTCCATTCTCCTCAACTCCAGTTGGTGTTGACGCTCTCTCTCCTTATCTTCCATTTCAGCCTGTAGTCGTTTCTCTTTCTCCTCCAATTCTGCCTGAAGTCGTTTTTCATTGAGAGCCAATTCCGCTTGCAGTCTTTCTCTTTTGTCGAATGCATCTGAAACATAGTTAGCTAGCTCAAGGCCATCTAACCCGCATTCCCTACCTGTTTCTGTTATTTGGGCTCTAAACTTTGCAGTTTCCGCCATGTCTATAATTTATTGCTTTGTTCTGCCAAAAATAAATATAATTGCAGTTAGTCTGATCCGCGTAAGCTTGTCAGTCCCTGATCTGCAAATATACAACAGAGCATGTGCAATATTAAAAACACCCTATGTTATGTCTGTCTGTCAATGCTGGAAAAGCCAAAGGCAGCAGGCACTGAAGTAACCAGATTTAATTCCTAGTAAAGAAAAGAATCTGAAATTAGACAGAGTTTTCCCAACGGATAGGATTTTCCGGTGGTTGATGAAATGCTGTTAAGTTCAGACTCCACAGGAAAAGAACACCTTCTCTGAAAGAGAGGTAGTGTTTGGGTGGTAGATACACACTATATATTTCTCCTGGAGCACCTCTTTCTGAAGTCTACACCTGCTTGAACATGGCCCCCTTCTCCAGGAGGAAAGATCAGTCACCTACTCTTATTTATCTATAAATGTCATTCATATCATGTGGCTGTCAATCAATACCCCACATGGTATCTGTTAAACATTCTAGAAAATGACAATGTTCAAAATCCAAAGATAATTGTGTTCTCTGTATTTTTATGTAATTGTTTAAAGGTTAATATATGGGAACCATCCAGGACGTAGTCAGCCCAATATGTCATATATTTTGAAAGGAGTGGGAGATCACTGTGGTGCATGCCCCATCTCTAACAAAAGAAGTAGAGCCCCATCCTCTTCTATCTTCAATAACCCCAGAATATGAACCTTGAGTTATCTGCAGGCCTCGTTCCATTAAATTATGTCTAGGAGATATAGATTATGACCCTGGTGAGAATGGTAATTACTAACTGGGAATCTGCCCCTTCTCCAAGGATTCTTTAGCTCTGGAGCCCCCTTTTATTGGTTATCAAATCTGAGGAGAGTCTGGAGAATTTTCTCAGCCTGATTTAGATGAAGAAAACATGGATGTTGAGCAGTTGATAGATCCAGAGTCTTTTTATTTCCCCATTCAGTAAGTCATTATCAGTTAATTTATCTTTAAACAATCAAAACACATAATCAATCACATCAGATTCTGACAACATGATGTACAAAGAAGTTGTTGACTCACAGATAGGTTTGAACTGATAAATTAACAGAAGGTCAATTCATGTTAATCATTTATTGACTGGCCTGAGCCTTCTGGTCAGTACACACATCTCTATTGTGATTTACACAAGATAATAGAAAAGTTGCACATTGGACCATAGTCCCAGACAATCAATCAAGCATCAATATATGAGATGTCAACAAGTGTGAAACATAGTAAACATTTTGATGTTGCACATATTAAGTGTGATGGTGATGAATCAACAATTTACTATCAGTTTCCTGAAATTGGGTGTGGTGTGTACCAATTTAGAAAGGTAACCTGGTGACTGGAAGATTAGGTAAGCCAGGGTCCATTGACTGATGGATCCACTTCAGGTCTGCCCGTATAGCTCCTCTGAAGGCCTCCCCATACTCTGCTCATGGCCAAGTCCTCTTCCATCTCACTTGTGGTTCATTTCTTTCTCTCGGCTTCCCTCTTCCAGGTCTGATTTAGGTGGTTAGTTTGCTGATGTGTTGGGTGGTTGTTGGTATGTAGCCACCAAGATCACTGATGAACATTCACATAAATATATACATTCCTACCAATACAATATTCTAGAACAGTGGTTCTCAACCGGTGGGGAATTCCCCCCCAGGGGGGAATTTTGGGGTGTCCAGGGGGGGAATGAAGATTATTTCAAGATCGCGTTAATACAAGAACCGATTACTTGATCTTGTTTTTCCTTTCATACTTTACGCTTCTGTACGCATCACCCTTCTGAAATTCATTTTGTAACGTAAGTAGATCCGCAAATCACATTTTATGTACATGTCTAGACTTGTTTTAGTATGTGCTATTAAATTTAGCTTCAATCATTACGTATACTGTGTAGGGGCAGGGGGAAATTTTTAGGGAGGAAATACAAAAAGGGGGGGGGGGGGGAAATGACGTTCTAAAAATATGGTAAGGGGGGGGAATGATGTCCTAAAAATATGGTGAGGGGGGAATGACGTCCTAAAAATATGGTGAAGGGGGGAACGGACCAAAAAAGGTTGAGAACCACTGTTCTAGAAGTAGGTCGGAAGAAATCTAAATTCCTAAAGTAGGAACTAGTTCCCCTCCCCCTCTTTTCTCTCTAATCTAGTGTTGGGTTAATTTGGGGTGGTCAGAGTTTATCACACTGTGTACGCCTTGTATCAACTGGTTCCTGCTGTATGTAAGTTCTCATTTGACCTGGGGTCAGTGAACGTGTACAGTAAGACAGTGACAAGAGTGAGAAGGTGTCAAGATGCATGTAAATAAATGACATACATTTATAACATTTCTTCCACTCAGTGGTGTTTATCGCGTGTATAAATAATTCTCTGTGTTTTCCCAATTAACTTCTTCTTCTTCTTGTGTCTAATAACTCTCTTCCATTATCTGTTGTTGTTGTGATGTTGAGTGTTGGGTTGTGTGGTGTTGAGTGGTGTTGGGTTTTAAGTTATGTTGAGTAATGAGTTAAGTCCACTTCGTGTGATGGTGTTCCGCGAAGCACAACTTTCTCATGTAAAGCAATTCATGTGTGCCCTTATCTAATTAAATTTGACATAAATATAAATATTTATTCCGCCAAACCCTATTAATTCAATAGATGAAGGAGAAAGGAAAGATTGATTTCACTTTCAGTTTTCTAGATTGTAAATAGGCATAGATAAGTCTGTTTTAGAACAAGGCACTTGTTCTAGTACACGAACTGTCATTTCAGCTGTAGATAGTGATAGCATCTTTTATCAGTGTTTCTGGTGAAATGCACAAGATTGCTTTAGAATCATCACTTCTCACAGTTGTTTAGAATAGAATGTAGTCGTATAATGCACTTCTTAAAGTTAATAATTATCTCTAAGAATATCAGAGATTGCAGTTTCATCTAAGAGTCATTTTGCCCGGGAATGGCTCTGCGTCGTTAGAATCCACAGTCGAGCATTTTTACATTTCAGAGGTTTTAATTAATAATAATACATTTCAATTGACATCACAAACACTGGATACCGTTCTTTTGACACTTGATACATCGGGTTATCAGTTTAATCTAAGGCCTAACAAGCTCACCTAGGATCCAGACATTCTGCCTTGCCCATTGAAACTTTTGGTCACACAATCTTCTCACATATGTTCATGAGACGGGTTTCAAAAAAGAGTGCGGGCTTATTAACATTTCTGATGAAATAGTAACATATGCTAATTGTGCTTTGGCGCGAAAGCGGGTCACATGTCCCTTTTCGTCCAATGGTCTTCCGAGCTTTGTCTGATGCAATCTTTCTAAGAATCCACGTCATTTGTCACCTATGCAGTTCCAGTTTCGATGTTAAGTTTTAAGTCCTAGTCTCCATTTGCGGTTGTGAAGTCAATTTCTTTTAATGTTGTTTCCTCCTTTTGCGGCAGGGGTTGGTAAATGAATAATGGTGGTTGCGTTATGCCACAGTATATATTGACATAATTGACTATCATTGTGACTTATTGCATAAAATGCTTTTCATTCTCGAGAAATGCATCTTTTATTTAACCTGTTGTTCTCTTAACTCTTAGAGGATGTATGTGATGTGCGGGTGGGGGATGTGTGTGGTGGGGGATTGGGTTCGGGCATGTGTGGGTGGGTGGAGGATGTATGTGTGAGCGGTGGGGTGTGTGTGAGTGGATTGGGGATGTATAGGTGGTTAGAGAGATGTGTGTGTGTGGGGGGGGGGGATGGGGAGATGTCAGTTGGTGGAGATGTGTGTGTATGGTTTGGGGATGTGTGAGTGGATGTGCGATTTGTGGGTTGGTGAGAGATGTGTGTGCGTGGGTGGGGAATATGTGGTCGATGGAGATGTGGCTGGGGGATGGGTGGTTGGAGGTGTGGGTGGGGAGAGGATGTGAGGGTTAGGATATGTATGTGTGTGGGCGTGGGATGTGTGGGTTGGTGGGGGATGTTTGTGGGTGGCGGGTGTGTTTTGGTTGGGGGAACAGGTGAGAGCAGTGTGTGTGGGTGGGGGATGTGCGGGAGGGGGATGTGCGGGAGGGGGATGGGTTGGTTGGTGGGGTATGTATTGGTCCCTGGGTGTGTGTGTGTGTGTGTGTGTGTGTGTGTGTGTGGGTAGGTGGGTGTGTGTGTATGGGTGGGGTGATGTATGGGTAGGTGACAGATGGGCCTCATAACATGGTAATTTGCCTTGATTATGTTTACAACATTCATTTCACAATGTTTATATTTTTTCCTATGTAAATGTATAATGCTCTTGGTGAACGAAAGACGAGTGATTGGAAGGGCCGAATGTAAGACGGGCCTGCGTGCCCAATTTTGACGGGCCTGCGTGCCCAATTTGTGACCCTTTTATAATAAAGTTGATTAGATTTGATTTGATTTGATTTGATTTAATCTGTGCTGTGCATCTTCCATCTGATAACTTGACTGTACAGTGTTCATCTTCCTTTTCTGTACTAGACTCTCATCTCCGACACGAAGCAACACGGAAGTATCAAGCCTCATTCAGGACGGGACAGGTTGCTGAACATTTCAGAAAGTCGTGAGACAAGACGTTAGCATAATGAACATCGCTGACATGAAACTCTGCTGCATTTTCAATGCACATTTACTTCGTCTACTCAAATTTCGAGCTAGCGTTGGCGATCACGACTTAAAGAGCGTAATCCGGATTATTCTCGTGGTCTTATTGAAAAGAAAAATAACAGATACCTTCCCCAAGCTTTCAAATATATTAGGCCTTTGGAAAGAGGTTCATAACATTTTTTAAATTATTATTTTAAATCAGTCGGCATTCGTTGGATGCTATGGGCATTATTACGCCTGCTCCCTTAACTTTCCAGAACATTTCCTGATTTTAGGCTGGGTCAGCCGGAGAGCCTAGATAAGTTTGTTTTTAAAACTCATGCCTAGATGGGCATTCGAACATAGAGCCATCACGCAGACTGCCATGTCACGTAAAGATCTATGATAAGATCTATTGAAGGGAGACGATGGTGATAAGAGAAACAAAGGAGTTCACACAAAGCATATTAAATAATTTTCACCGGGAATAATAAATACTGAATTGACACAAAGGAGTGCGCACTCTAAATGAACAGAGCTGTAAAAGAACGGTTACAAATTACGTCACTCGACCGGAGACCGTGGTACCAGACGCATGGCTCTGAGTTATGAGTTCGGCAATGGCAAACTATATATTGCCGCCGATATGTTAGTTTGTGGTAGTTGTATTATTAATCTGAATTACTTTAATGATAGTATGTTTGTGTGTCCATGTGCAACAATGAATCGTAAGAAGAGAAACGTAATTTTCCTGAAACAGCCGGCTTCCTGTCGTTACTTCCAATGTTCGTGTGTGTCCTTCAGTCATCAGCAGCGACTTCAATTCATCCACATCAGATACCCGAACTCTACCCACCTGCACCTTGGCACAGACAGGCAAGTGTGCTAACCACGGGGGATACCAATGTAGGCATTTTATATTTTTTTTAAAGTTGCATATCCTTTACAGGACATTGCAGTCAACACCAGCATTTTACTTCGGTTGTTGATGCCTTGGCAAGTTTTACGTTCAGTAGTTTGCCACTGCTTTCTGACCGACCGGCTCCGATACCAACACATTAAAACAGCGCCAAAGCGTCTGCTGCCAAATCGGTCACTGCTGTGTTTCGAACGCGGGTAAGCGACATTACGAATCCTGTCCGTAACGCCATCGCCACCGAGATCGACGATACACTCTTTATGTTACATGGATAATTGTTGTTTTCGTCTTCAAAGTCCATAGAAGCTATCTACTACAGAGGGAGTATTGAAGTGGCCTTCAGTGTTGGCTTTCTTCGGTGATATTTTCTCCAAACACTGTCCTGATATCTCGAGAACGACGATCGCATGTTTGCAACGTGTGTTCGGTTAGTTTAGGTTACGTTTTGTCTTGTGGGTCAGTCTATTTTTCTTAGCTTGCCGCATAGGGTCCTTTTACAGAACCCGTTCAGAAGCATGTCTACTCAGTCCACAAGTGCATAGTGGTGAAACAAGCAGACAAGGCACCCGCATGTGTTCAGATAGTATGTTATACCCAACCGCGGAGATAAGAACGGTGATCTGTCCTTGTTGATCAGGTTTATTTAGTCCTCTTTGGACTGATTCTGTAAGCTTTCTCATGGCCCTAATAGTAAGTTTAGTTTAGTTTAGTCAACGGATCAACATCACGGCACACGGGTATAACCCATAAGTGCACCGTTCTGCTCCTAACTCAAGACTCTGTCCGGGTAATCTCAGCTCAGTGCACGAACTCCGCAGCACGGTGAGGATCCTTAAATACTTTCAGTAGATTTTTAACTAAAAATTTCACCAGGGCAGCGCCGTTAGGCTACTCTTTTTCGATTTCCAACCGCCAAGAGATTTTTTACGTGCGCAACAATACACACGGGCGTCCGATCTCACTACCCAGAGACCAGGGGAAATTGTGTTACTAGACGTCCACGTGGAAAAAATCCCGGCCCTCACCGGGGCTTGAGCCCGGGACCTCCAGTACTCGAGGCGGACACTATATCTCGAGACCACTCATCTCCCCCCCCCCCTCTCACCATGACAGTAAGTGAGTAACTAAAGCACCGTTTCACGCTGCCTTAAGGTGCATTGCTATGTGCTAGACCCATATTTTTCTAGACCTGTCAGTACTCGGTGGGTGATGCCGTCTGTGCCACACAGGCCGAATTTACTTTCCAAGAAATTTACCGGTACCCAGTTTAGGATTTGGTCGACCTGGGAGCCCAGGTTGATTTTAAACATGCGAAGGCAATCCGATACGGATCGGCTGCAGGCGAACTGCTAGCTACTACCCCGATAATCATGATAACCCCCCTTTTTCTAAAATATGTCACATTTCATTATCCTCTTGTTCACGTTCTATAAGGTGTATTTTTAATGACTATGCAGTGTTTGAAAATATTGCCGGTCCAAGTTTTGTATTAACCCTCTGTAAAGTTCATGCAACACAATAGGTAAATGCAAAACTTGGACCGGCAATATTTTCAAACACTGCACAATCATTAAAATATACCCTGTACTCCCTTTTTGCAAGTGTGTTTTTTTTTTTAAAAACCTTATTTTAATATATTTGCTACCGTCGGAGAAAGAACTGCCCCAGGACAGTGGCTAACATGTTTGGCTGCCGAACCGGTTGTCAGGTCTTTGAATCCCCATCAAGACAATGATGTTTTTTAATTGACTTGGGCTCACAAGTTTACTCATCCAATAAAATAGGCACAGACAATATTCCAGAACTGTAAAGGCGGTAAGTGTGATATTGACCACATCATGGATCGAGTGTCAATTGGTCTACAAGATAAGGCGCTACCACAATATACCATATACAACTAAAAGCATAGAATGCGGTCCTTGACGTTTTATTTCGCCAATTACAAAACACGCCTCGAGGAATGTAAAATATAAGTTTCTTACTGTCTGGGGCGGATATCAACCAAGCGTTACTACCTCGTAGAATTGCGGCTGTTATGGCTAAAAGGAGAAGATATAAGTATTACGTTTATAACAGGCGAATGATTATTCACCCCTGCTGAGGAAAAACTAAATAACGCAATATCTGCTCCACCACTGGTCTAGAGATGTGACATTGCGTGTCACTCTTACAAATTAAGTGCTTTCAGGCGCAGACAATTCACATTCTCTGGGCAAACCACGAGTACCTGTAAGATGGGTGATGTTGTAACAATACAAACGTTGGAGAGACAGAGACACATGGGGAGAGCTCAGAGAGACGCTGCAAGACAGCTAGACATCGTGGCCCGGATAATTATCTGTATTTAGACATACCTGACTAGAGCCTCAGTTCACGTAAAGAAAATAATTAGTGTAACGGGAATTTTGTGAAATGTTAATGTAATCATCATCATCACGTGCCATGCCGATAAGCGTGTGCGGCCAAGTTTCGCCATCTCACACGATCAGTCGTGGATCAGTTCTCTGTTCTTGTCTCGACCATAACACTTGACCAAGTCATCAAGGTATTTACTTCTCTGCCTTCCACTTGTTCTTTTCCCCTCAAACGTGCCTTTGTCACCAATTTCCCCAATGCATTTATTCTCATAACGCGCCCAACAAATTGTGACCGTCTACGTCTCATTTCTCTAATCAATTTACGGGGTTCGTGTGTTTCTTGTAGAACTCGGTGGTTTTTGATGTGTCCATGATATTCTTTGCATTTTCTCAGAAACCACATTTCCACACCTTTAGATGTTTTACAGCTTGTCTGCTGATTGTCCTCAATTCACATCCATACAAAATTATACGTTCTATGTAGCACTTCAGCACTCTTTTTCTCGTTACAATTGACATCTTTTTATTGGTCAGTAATTATTAACTTCCTCATCGGTCTGGTACTTCCCTTGTTCAGCATTTTCGATTGTAGAGTTTAATGCTTCTCCGCATTATTGCCACCCACGGTTGGTATTCTTTCGTTTTTCACTTCCCATTTGAAAATATTCCGATTACATTTATTGTAATTTAGTTTCTTATTAATTGCCCTATATCTATGTTTGTCTTGTGCTTGACAAAGGTGCTGACAAGCGAAACGTCGGACTAATGTGCTGTGTTTTATTCTTATTTATTTCATTGATATGTGTCATAGGTTTTTCTTTTAATATTATTACATTAGCTTCATCTATTTCATCTTCCAATAACTATCGTATTCACGTGAACTGACACCCTAGTCAGGTATGCATATGTATTTGCTTTTTGTTGTTGTTGTTATTGTTGTTTTTTAATGTCCTCGGGATAAATGTACATGTTTGTTGTACTGCATCTATATGGAAAGTGAACGGCAACACATGCAACAGAGAGCAATTTAAAAACATTACTGCTATCGTACTAGGGAACTTAACGAAGACGTAACTCGTAGTATAATGTAACAATTTGAAGAGATCGCATTTCCGGTCGACAATACAAATGTCTACAAGATAGGTTGAGTTTCTAAAACCAATATTTCACATGAAAGATGTGTACATGAAGTTCTTACAAACAGTTTCTCAGATGCATGCTGGTTTACTTCTTTTCCTTCTTCTTCTTATTATTATTATGCTTCTTCTTCTGCTATTGTTGTTGTTGTTGTTGTTGTTGTTGTTGTTGATGATGATGATGATGATGATGATGATGATGATGATGATGATGATGATGATGATGATGATGATGATGATGATACTTCTGCTGCTGTTGCTGCTTTTGCTACTGCTGCTACTGCCGCTGCGGTTGTAGCATCTGTTTTCATTGCCCTATCTTTCAGCGATAGATTAACTGACTCAGTGCCAAACAAAACTTAGGTTTGGACCAAACATGGTATAAAATGATTGAACAAGTACTACTGGCACTTTGCCGTCTTGACAGATGATAGTTTGTTACATTGTGCTTTAAAAAAGGCATAATAACTACAACCCATGGCGGCTGAGAATGTGACTGATCGGTATGCGTGTGAATTCGTGGTCTTTTCCACCATCAGACACTATCTGAAGTCGCACACGCTCACAGTGTCGCTCATGTGCAATCATTTTCCCGTTTGTCTTTATTCCATTCCTGATCTTTGCCCTCCGTGGAACACGATCAGCGGCGACTTGCTCAACAAATGAACAAGTATTGTCATGTAAATTTATATTCAGTGAGCATTGAAATTGTGGAAGATACCACGAAACAAAATAACTCGATGACCCTAGTATGGCGATATATCGTCTTTCTGTCCAAATGGAATGTCAAATTTGGCGATATATTATCCTTTGGCATTGAATCAGTTAAGAAGTTGTTTTGAACACCAGTGCTTGAACTGGTGATATTTACTTCCCCCCTAATATAAATGCTAAGGAATCAGTTGCAGGGAACGCATCTTGCTGTATCATAACAGAATCTAATTGTCAACGCTGTGGGATAACGACTTGAGATAGTCGTCTTACATGACCGAACCAACCGAATGGGTATTTACTAGTCAAACTCATTGCTGACACCTTACCTACGTGTTTCCTGGTGTCATCGTTTATGCCACATCAATCACTTCAAGGAGGCATCTCCGTGGATATGTCCATATTTTCGGTAACGGAAAGTTACATAATCAGTAGCATGGCCATTATTAATTATGACACCTTTACTTTCCCACGTGTTAGCCAATGTGTGAAGCTGGGTCGACCCCAAACAGTACTAGTTTGAAAATAATCAATAATGCTGATGCTGGGGTAGCAGGTTCAACTCCTACACCGCTCAGCTGGATTAAAATGTTGACTTCTCGTCCTTGACTTAGGGACGTAAATTACAAGTAACTCAGAAGTCGGAGCAGGCTGGCCTAATGGCGAGTGACACTGGTAACAGGGAAAGCTAATCCAAACGGGAAATCCAATCCATGCAATCAAGTGAGGAAGTATTCGCACACGTATGGACTACGTCTGAGTTCAAAGCGGGCGAATGCAAAAAAAAAAATAATGACCTAGCTCCATGCAATAGTTGTATAATCATAATCAAGTGCCTTGCCAGCTGGCGTAGGTGTTCATGTCTCTCCACACAAGGCGTTCTTTCGTGTTCTGAATAAACTTTGCTGATGGTATTCCTCTATGCCACTGTCTCTTTCCATCCAGCATCATTTGTCTTGGTCTGCCTCTCCATCTGCCTCTTTTCCCCTTGATCTTTCCATTTGTTACGAAGTTCTCCAATGCCTCTCTTCTCATCACATAACCAAAGAAAGCCGTTTGTCTCTGTCTTATTCTTGTATATTTCACTATATTATTCGATATGACGCTGCTATTTTACTGTGTGCTGTACAAGTCAACATAAAATAATACTTCAGTAAAATGTTTTTGGCTTGTTAACTAGGTAACTAAACAGAAAAATAATGTACGTGGGTACGATGCGAAATGGGCAACAGGTGTGTTTCCTCGTGTCAGGAGCAATAATGTCAGATATCTACTTGCGCAACAGTAGTGCAATAACATATCCAGTTGAAGTTACATTGTGTTTTATCAGAGGGTGTCAGCCTGGGGTTTTCACAGCAGACGTGTTTGCCAAGGCATTGCTTTAAGTTATAACTTGTCAAAAACAAGTAGTTACATTAACTCACTCTGTTCCAGTTATTACTTTAACTCTTCTCCTATCCAGTAGTTACATTAACTCACTCTGTTCTAGTTATTACTTTAACTCTTGTCCCATCCAGTAGTTACATTAACTCACTGTGTTCTAGTTATTACTTTATCTCGTGTCCTATCCAGTAGTTACATTAACTCACTCTGCTCCAGTTATTATTTAACCCTTGTTTCAATCAGTAGTTACATAAACTATTTTCAAGTTATTACTTTAGCTCACGTCGCAGCCACTAACTACATTAACTCTATTCTAGTAATTATTTTAACTCGTATCCGGCCAGTAGTTACATTAACTCTATTTCATTTATTACTTCACTACTCTTGTCCCAGCCAGTCGTTTCATTGACTCTGTTCTAGGTATAGTTTATCGGATTATCCAAAATGATGCCGACTCCCCAATTGTAGTCCTTCCGTCCTGAATAAATAATTATATACTTATCTAAATATGTTTCCCAGCATCTGGCCGTAGCGAGAGTGTGACAGAGAGAGAGAGAGAGAGAGAGAGAGAGAGAGAGAGAGAGAGAGAGAGAGAGAGAGAGAGAGAGAGAGAGAGAGAGAGAGAATCGAAGTGAGAAAAATAGTTCGTAAGATCTATACTGATCAACTTCTGACCTACGGGAGTGAATCATGGAAAATTAGCAAATCGCTGAGGATGTATGTGAACGCTGCAGAAATATGGTTTCTTTTAACGAACTTTTAATGATAACAGCTTGGACGGTTAACTCACAAAGAGAACTGGTTACTCGAATTATATGAAGATAATCCACATTCTTTGAGCATATTGTGAGAAGGGGGAAAGCTCTGGGACGTTGTGACAACGGGAAAATTGTAGAGGAGTAGAGGCATGGGTAGAACTATGTGAGGAGGTGCTTGACAGTTAGATATCATGGAATGGCGGAACATCACTATCAGAAATTATATTAAAAACATATGGGGGAAGAGAAGTTGAGATAGGGGTGAATGATATGGCGAGGAAATGGAAAAAGCTGCTTGAGATAGTAAAAGACAGGTCGGTTTGGAATTAGGTGGTTGAGTGCCTATCCTCCACTGGTGAAAAAGGGTAAAAGAGAGCGAGAGAAAAACGCACAGAGAGACACAGGGAGAGATGGAGAGAGAGAGAGAGACAGAGAGAGAGAGAGAGAGAGAGAGAGAGAGAGAGAGAGAGAGAGAGAGAGATGAGAAAAATAAGTGTTCTTTGGATGTGTAGTGAGAAGAAAGGCATTGAAAAACATCGTGACGAACGGAAAGAGCAACGATAGAAAAGGCACGCTCGGGCGAAGTGAAACGATGCTGGTCAGACTAGGGCTGTGGTATGGAGGCATATCAATCTAATTGATCCAGAACACCAGGAACCGAGATCAGTAGAGATGCTTGAATGTCTGCGCCAGCTAACATGGCACATCATGATACTGACCCGTTCACAAGTTGAGCCGGTCTTAAGACATGACTGTCGAAAACAATTCCTGAAAACTAACAATGACTGAGTCTAGACCACCGAGTTTGCTATTTAAATGCTCTACCCACGACGCAAACTCGGCTTTAATAAGATTGTTTTCTTTCTGTAGCAGGTCTTTTCCAGAATGCTGCTCTCACCGTGGCCCGATCTTAAGCCAGTTTCCTTGCCTTATGCATTTTTATGTCCAAGATGTTTGTGATGTCCCATGCCTCCCTTCGTTCTGGCGACCGCTGTTTATTCTGCCACGAAGCATACCTTCCATGACTTTTGTGTGTCAACATCTGCCACATTTAATTTGACCAAGATATTCCATG
This sequence comes from Cepaea hortensis, assembly GCA_963921405.1. Taxonomy (NCBI): domain Eukaryota; kingdom Metazoa; phylum Mollusca; class Gastropoda; order Stylommatophora; family Helicidae; genus Cepaea; species Cepaea hortensis. The sequence continues at coordinate 35,776,280 of OY992885.1, forward strand.
TTTTAGAAATATGGCGCTGTTTCTGGGCCTGATTTCTTCCAAGTTCAAATCGCGTCATGTCAGTATTTTATTTCTTCTTGATCTGCATCTAAAATAATTGTGTGACATGTAAATCTAAAAGTCCCGATTTGCTTCTTTAACTTTTACAAAATGGCCTATGACTCACATCCGTATGTTTTCGTAGGAAAGATATATAAATAATTCATGAATCACATCCGTTTGTTGTCATCGGAAAGTTGTATAAATAACCTATGACTCACACCTTGTCACAGGAAAGATACGTGCTCTCAAATACATTACATTAATTAGTTTGCAGGTGTTGTTCCATAGGCTGTAAATAAGGTTTAGCCTCTGTTGTATTACAACGTCATTTAAAATACCTGTCTATACAACACAACTATACGACAATTTTTTGTAATTCTCTAGCAGGCATCTGCTCTGAGTATATGGTTAGTTAGTTGCATATCCTTTACATGACGTATCAATCAAATCCAGCATTTTTTGCTGTGTGTGATTCCTGAGCAAATTTTACGTTCAGTAGTTTGCCAGAGCTTTCTGAACGGCCTGCACTCATACCATTGCATGAAAACTAACGCAAGACGGTCTGCTTCCAAATCACAGTATGTGGGATTAAAAATTGCATTCATAACCCCATCGCCTCAAGGCCATTATGTGGTAGGAACATTAAATCGGTTAGGTCTCAGGTCACTGAGCAATATATGGCCAGTCTTTCCTTCGCGTAGCGAACGCCGAGCCCAGACATCGAAGTCTCGATCGAAGCCTCAGGTTCACGATAGACTGTGTGCCAGGTTAAAATAAACAGCCAGCATGTTTTATCTTTCAGCATGCTCAGACCAAATGTGAAATCATAATAACACATACACTTCTTCCGACACTACATTAATACGTGATCACTCAGAGTGGGTTGCTTGGGACACGAAGAATTTAAGTACGACTGCCTGGGGTTGACAAAGCCACGGTAACATGCGTTCGGGACGGAACGAACGTACGAAAAAATTAAAGAACGAACGTAAAACATTGGGCGCGCAGGCCCGTCTTACTTTCTTTCTGGACACCCATCTTTCATGCATCAGTTATATTATGCATGTGCTAATCTTGTAGAAAAGGTACAGCGATCGAGATAATAGCCCCTTTCAAGCTGCTAAAGCAATTATTTATATAGCGTCATCCTGGTGTCACGTGCTGTTAAGTGTAAACCATTAAGTTCATCAGATACCACAATGTTAACTATAATAAAGCATGATTGTTAAAGAATATTGGTTATAAGTGTGGTTACAAAACTTCACAGGCTCAAATAGGCTACACTTTAAATCTAGGGTTTAACTTGACGAACCAAAAATAAACAATCATAACAGCAGCTGACGTGAACAATAACAACCCACTGCCGGTTATAACAATGTAACTACTGTGAGCATAAAAGCTGATTTGAAACAATTGTGTATACACGGTGACTACCCTAAAGCTTTCGATAAAGTAATACACGTCGACATGATTAAAACAAATGTTACAAATCTTCAAAATGGCGGGAAAGACTTTAGACTTGTGAAGAAAATATGTTGGGAAATAACATGTTTTTTATAAAACTTGACAACTAAGTAGGGGTTAATATCAGTCAATCAAGAGAGAAGTGTGCGACAGCGATTTACTTCTAGTATGTGTTATTAAATTTAGCTTCAATTTTTACATATACTTTGTAGGGGGAAGGGGGAATTTATAGGGAGGAAATATGAAAAAAATTGGGGGGGGGGGGACATTTTGAACATATAGTGAAGGAGTGCATGGGCCAAAAAAGGTTGAGCACCACTGGGTAAGGACCTACGGAACAAAATAATAAATGAAATTAGACAGCAACTGTGACACAGAAGTTAACATAGCGTATGAAAAAGTGGAGATTGCTTCAAAAAGTGACTGGGACAGAAAGGAGCGGGCAGACAGGCTGGCTAGGGTTGCACCGTTGGGTGGTGTATTTCTCCACGATAAAGTAAAAGTGTTCATGGTCCTTTGGGATCACGTGAATAGTGAGATAAAAAATATAAACCATCAGGGAGAATGATGCGGCATGGTGTGCCCAGAGGATCTGACCAGAGGACACTCAGTACTTGAAGGAAAGTCCAGACGGACACAGAATCAGACTGCAAATGTCACCATTAGACTCTTCGCTGGTTGTTGAAGATGGGGACGGAGCGAATATAGGAATGTACCGAATGCTGTTATATCGGTCCTCCTCTCAACTCTACCCAACTCAGCTCTGGCTAAAAATTAAAATAATAACTAGAACAGAGTTAATAAACAGAGTTTAAAACAAATGAACAGAAGAAGTATAGGTAATACAAAGTAAAGGTGTGTTACATTAATAACACACCAGACACATGCCTGTAATGTGTTGAGAGCACGCATCATAGTTTAAAGGAATGGCGTTTGAACACAACATTATGAATGGAAATAAATTAGAAAACTTAGTAATAACTGGCAAGATTGATTGGAAATGTGCATGGGGAAGGTAGATAAATACATATCTGGATGGCTTGGTCATATGGGCTAATCGAGACAAGAACATAGACCTTGATTCTGATGATCGTGTAAGATGGCCTACCATGACTGCTTATGCTTATCGGCCTGGTGCATGATGATAATGATTAGAACACACGTGATCGTGAACAGAGAAGCGCACTACTGACTACAGGTGAAACGGTTATATGCTAATCCCAATCGTATATGCACAATCACGTTCTGAAACAAGTGCCTGTTGTTGACTTTGATATATTTTATAAGACAAGTGTATCATTGATTTGAAGAACAAATGTCTTATAACGTGTCAGCACTTGAGTCTTTTTATAGAGTGATGGTGTATTCTAATATATCCACATTGGAGAATCGAATCCTTGTCATATGAAAATGGCAGCGACAAACTGTTTAAAATATTATATCTTGAGCTCTCCAGAATGCTGAAGTTTATATCAGGGGTGCTGCAGAAATCTTCTTCTTTGATCCTCTGTCGAGTGGAGTACGGTCACACCAATTTATGCACCTTATAGGTCACAGTGTCTAGCTTCTCCGTGCATTTGTATACGGTTTGCCAGACATACGCCATCCAATGAAACTAGCTCTGTCTACCAGTGGGTAGTTTCCTTTTCTGGTATGTTTGCCACGGCGTTGTCCTCATGGCCTACTCTTTGCGATTTCCAGCTGTCGTGGGATTTTTAACATGCACAATTCGAACAAGAAACCTCCCGTTTTTTCGTAATTATCCGAGAAGTCTATATGTCCGATGGCACTACTCAAGAGATGCGAGTCACATGTGATATAATTAGAGGTCAATGATTCCTGGAAAGTCTTTGCTAAGATCGAACACTGTATCTTCTGAGCCTGACATATTAATTGCTGGGGAACTATTGGGGCCACTAATACAGCATATAAACAAATGCATGGTATTGATTAGCGCTCATAGAAATAGACTGCCAAGCTACATACTATTTATTTCTTCCACCTCTATCAGCACCAATCAATTCTTGTGATTGTGTTTATCTTATGAGCCTCAGGCCCGTCACCGCAACCTCTCAGCCGCGGCTTCCACTCAGATCACGTCGTAATGACTGCACAGGACAGGATGCAGGCATCACTGAACTCTGTCAACAGAGGATTGTCAGATTAGAGAATAGGGGCCAGCATACCAAAGAGTATAGCAACCTGTCATCTTGTCAAATCCTATAGAAATAGTAAAACCATAGTACAACATGCCCAGGCGAACCTTCTGGCCTAGAGAGACAACAGTGGAAGATAAACTCTGTGGGCCGCTGAGTGAACTAAAGAAGACTGTTAGATTCACACAAGAGACAACATTGCAGTTATAGAAATTTTTCAAGCGAACGAAAGAAGAAGAAGAATTAAAACCACAAATGAGTTGTAGTGGGCTTGTGCAATAAGAGATCCTTGCATATCGTGAATTCAAGTTAGACAAACTGCTCATCTGAAAGAAACACTTGAAAGAAGTGGCTCCAGTGTCGACCTGGAAGGTCTTAGATATGAACACTAAACATCACCATATCAAATATCTACACACTACAATAGAATATTAAAGAAGATCATATCATATATCTACACACCACAATAGAATATTAAACAAAATCGTATATTATTCTTCACCAAAGTAAATTACTAAACAATATCAGAACATATTTCTTCACCGTATAGTAGATGACACAACAAAACAGATAGTAAAGTATTTCAATACCTCAGAGTAAAAGAAATACTAAACAAGATCGTAAGAGCAAAAGAATGTTTAAACAGACTCGAAAGATGTTTTTGTCACTTTAAACCGAAGAAATACTAATCAGACAGTAAACATATTCTAAACATTATCGTAAATAAAGGGGGGGGGGGGGCTGAGTGGTCTCGGGGTATGATGTCCGCCTCGAGTGCTGGTGGTCCAGGCTTTAAGCCCCGATGAAGACCGGAATTTTTTCACGTGGACTTCTAATAACACAATTTCCCCTGGTCTCTTGGTAGTGAGATCGGACGCCCGTGTGTATTCTTGCGCACGTAAAAAATCCTTGGCAGTTGGAAGTCGAAAAAGAGTAGCCTAACGGCGCGGCCTGGGCAAAATTTCGAGTTACAAATCTAGCCAAAGTATTTCAGGACCCTCGTCGGTGCTACGGAGTTCGTGCACTAAGCTGAGATTCTCCGGACTCAGGCTTAAATTAAGAGTGCTTAAATTAAGAGTAGAACGAAGCAATTATGGGTTATATCCGTGTGCCGTGATGTTGATACGTTGACTAAATTAAGCTAAAACTAAACTATCGTAAGATACCGGTACATTTTGTGTTGAAGATACACAAAACACAATCGTAAAGTAACACCAATCTTCAAATTCAAAACAAAACAAAACAAAAACGAAAGGCTATATTCAACAGTGACGTAAATGGATGTTAACGAGTGGGTAGAATGGGGAGAAAGACTATAACTGGACGATAAGTATCTCAGTGTCGCAGTTTAATGGCGAGGCGTCTAAGAATGGCTGCTAGGTAACTAACTGTTCACTGCAAGTTAGAAAAGCTCCGTCTAGAAACGACTACTAGGTAACTCAATACTTCAAGTAAGAATAGATGCAACTGACAACGACTGCTTGGAAACTCAATACTACAAATAAGAATAGATGTGACTGACAACGACTGCTTGGTAACTCAATACTACAAATAAGAATAGATGTGACTGACAACGACTTCTTGGTAATTCAATGCTACAGAGTAGAAGGAGTAGAAGAGGAACCACGGTTAGGTAGCGCAACACTTACTAACTTAGACGTGTTAAGACTGTACAGTAACTTAGCATTAGTATGACAGAAAGTTCAGGATCCTATTTCTCACACTATAAGCGTGTATAGCAGTATGTAAATATGTAAATGGAAATAAAGGTCAAGTTTTACAAGCATTTTGGTGTATTTGGGTATATGGTACTGCTCCCATACTTTTTATACCAATATATGGTCAATATTCCCACCCTCTCCCCCAGGCTGCCTTTACTTCTCAGAAAATTTCCTGGTAATCAATTTATGGTGGGTCGACCCAGGCACCCAGGTCAATGATGAAAATGGATCATCACCTGGTCTGGAGGCAAGTGTGTTAGCCTCCACTCTACGTGGCTACCTTACGCAAGGGTAAAAGGACGAGCAATGCAAATGAATCCGAACATTTTAATGATCTATTTTTCTACTAGACGACGTGGCAGGGAATACATTGTGTTGAGGCACATGAAATGCTATTTGCCATTGTCTTACTGAAACTGGTGGTGGTATAAACATGTCTAGATTGAATTAGCCAATGTTCTTTGAGATGTCGGTTCATGATCTTGTTTGTTTGTGTGTCTGTCTGAAAGTTGGGCCGGTGCCCAATTTTTAAATCTTTAAATATACAGTTTTCTCCTTCGTTCATTCATTCGTTCTCTCTCTCTCTCTCTCTCTCTCTCTCTCTCTCTCTCTCTCTCTCTCTCTCTCTCTCTCCATAAGTTATGTGTGGATGAATTGTATGAAAGAGAATGATAGAAGGGCAAAGTATTAGACAGGTCTATGTGCCAAATTCTTAAACCTTTAGAAAAAAAAACAATTTCGTTCGTTCTCTACCTCTCCCTCTCTAACTGCCTGCCTGACTTCTCTGTCTCTCTGTCCGTCCGCCCGTACGTCCATCCGTCCGTCAGTCCGTCTGTCTGACTGTCTGTCTGTCCGTCTGAATAAACAGTGCCTGAACAACATTAACTATCAGACTTCTGAGAACCCTAGTACCCCAGTGGCTGGCCCGCCCGCATGCCTGCCTGCCGACTCGGTATTGATATGTTTGAGTCCCCATGGACCCCATGTTTACACATGGGTCTGGGCTCAGTTATAGACCAAGCAAAAAATATCAAAGTAAACAACTAAAGGACCCCCTCACACACCATAAGGTGCAATGGCCAAACGGTGCTAGACCCGTCTGTTTATAGACCAATGGGAATTCGATGGGCGATGTGACCGGTATCACCCCGGTCCCCTTTATTCCCTAAGACATTTCTTGGTACCAATCCTAGGCTGCGATACACCGGAGAGAAAATACATTTTTACAATTGAATCCGCTCAGAAGTGGATCGAGCCCATGACCACGGCACCTCTAAGCCAGCGTCTAGCCTCTAATGCAGTGGTTTTCAACCGGTGAGAAATCCCCCTCCCTTCTCGGATGGGGGGGGGGGGGGGGGAGGGGGAGGAGAATTTCAGGGTTTCCAGGCGGGGAGGGGGGGGGGGGTTAAGATTATTTCAAGATCGCGTTAATACAAGAACCGATTACTTGATTTTGTTTTTCCCTCCATACGTTAGAGTTCTGTACTTCTCGCCCTTCAGAAATTCGTTTTATAACGTAAGTAGACCCGCAAATCACGTTTTATGTAGACATCTAGACTTGTTCTAGTATGTGTTATTAAATTAGCTTCCTTTTTATGCGTATACTGTGTAGGAGCGAGAGGGGTGGGGGAGATATATAGGGAGTAAATACGAAAGGCTGGAAATGGCATTCTGAACATATGATGAAGGAGTGTATGGGTCAAAAACGTTTGAGAACCACTGCTCCAATGTATACCAGGAAATGACATGGGAAGTAAAGACGACCGGCGTGGTAAAGACGATATCACTGATCTATTGCCGATTGATCTGTACAAATATGAGACTAGCATGATATATACAATAGCCTCAAGTCGTGTTAAAGGGTTCTTTACTCAGTTCTAGATTCACTTACTGAATGTGTTAAAATTACACTGAATACTATCATCATTGGCACCTTGCCGTCTTGACAGACGATAGTTTGTAAGGGATGGAGTTGTTGCCTCTCCATAGCACAAAGCCTGGGCTAAAATATAGAGATCATGTGTTGCCCATGCAGCATTGATCCCTCTTTCGGCCTGCCTAGTTCACTCCAGAGGAAAGGTAACATCTCTACATCTGGAACAAGACAAGCTGCAGAAGCTGCCGGATCAGAACAGGAATGCTCTACTTGTCCGCCTGTCGGAGCTTCGATCCTAGACCAGCCGCCAACCAAGGCTTAGGGCCTGGTCTGACCTGCCATGATACTTTGTCTTTAGGTTGCATTTCCTCGCACCAGGGTAAAGCTTGTACCCTCCCAATTGCGCTCTTCCGCCCGAAGCCGTTGGCACAATGTGGGGTGTCGGGTTTGGTAAGCGCCGCCCAACGTTCGGCGCTAACAGAAAGCAGGTAGTACCATCTACTGTTATATGGTAGCTCAGTCATATCTAAGACCTGACACAATACACTGAATACAAGTGAAACTTAACTTACCAATGTGATGTCAAAAAAGGTCAAGCTTCATTATTCCTTTCATATAGCAACACATGGGAGGACGGCGCTTCATTCGTGAACACAAATGCGGGTAAATAAAATATATAAGCCTGGAAAATAAACAAGAAGAGGCTGACAGTGACCAGCAACCATAACTATACCAGAATGGGAAGTTGTAGAACGTCGGCTTATTTTTGCCGGCAACGCAGTGGGATTGTCAAGGTTAAACATCCGTCGGTCTTCCATGTCAAGAGGGTGATGCGAGGGGTGAGTTACGGTTGGTCGCGGTAACAACGGAAGCAGCAACTGGGTCATGTTGTACGTTGAACTAGCATATATATATACGTAGTTGGCTTGGCTGCCAGTAACTGTCATATTTGACGTCAAACGGTAAGGCAATTTGCTTCATTGCATGGCAGCCCAGGTGGTTGTTAACATGTCACATTACGTTGAGCCTGTCACTGAATTACCTACCCTTAAAAATTAGTGGCGTGTTCTTTACAGTACGTTGCAACCAACCCCAGGATGTATATATAGTATATAGCCTGTTTCAGATTTACAAGGCAATTTTACTATCAAAGGTGTATTATCGCTTTCTGAACGGACGACGCTCATGGCTCAACCCGTGGAATTCAACGCAAAGCGATCTACTCACAAATCGTATGCGGCTGATTTCAAATCTTCTACCTGGTAAGTCGAAAAAATGTGCAATTGCATTCACCAACCCCTACGATTTAAAAGTACAAGGAGTTTAGAAATACCAGCATGGAATGAAACACCAATGAAGGGAAATACCCAGCCGCACTTCGTGGTAGAGGACGAGAACGGCAGAGTGTGGCAAACAAATCTAATGGGATAAGTGGACACTGCACACAAACTAACAGGGCAGTCACGTGTCCTTCTCGTCTTTCTTTCTTCTTTCGCCCACTATCCCCCTTTACAGTATAGGCCCTCAGGCAGCTCACTCCAAGCCCTCCAAGCCCTCCTATCGTTGTCCACCTCAGGCAGCTCACTCCAAGCCCTCCTATCGTTGTCCACCTCAGGCAGCTCACTCCAAGCCCTCCAAGCCCTCCTATCGTTGTCCACCTCAGGCAGCTCACTCCAAGCCCTCCAAGCCCTCCTATCGTTGTCCACCTCAGGCAGCTCACTCCAAGCCCTCCTATCGTTGTCCACCTCAGGCAGCTCACTCCAAGCCCTCCAAGCCCTCCTATCGTTGTCCACCTCAGGCAGCTCACTCCAAGCCCTCCTATCGTTGTCCACCTCAGGCAGCTCACTCCAAGCCCTCCAAGCCCTCCTATCGTTGTCCACCTCAGGCAGCTCACTCCAAGCCCTCCAAGCCCTCCTATCGTTGTCCACCTCAGGCAGCTCACTCCAAGCCCTCCTATTGTTGTCCACCTCAGGCAGCTCACTCCAAGCCCTCCAAGCCCTCCTATCGTTGTCCACCTCAGGCAGCTCACTCCAAGCCCTCCTATTGTTGTCCACCTCAGGCAGCTCACTCCAAGCCCTCCAAGCCCTCCTATCGTTGTCCACCTCATGCAGCTCACTCCAAGCCCTCCTATCGTTGTCCACCTCATGCAGCTCACTCCAAGCCCTCCTATCGTTGTCCACCTCATGCAGCTCACTCCAAGCCCTCCTATCGTTGTCCACCTCATGCAGCTCACTCCAAGCCCTCCTATCGTTGTCCACCTCAGGCAGCTCACTCCAAGCCCTCCTATCGTTGTCCACCTCATGCAGCTCCGCCCATGTCTTCCCCATATTACTCAGGTGTAGTTCATACCTGTGCTAATATCTCTAGTGCACGTGACTGGTTTAAGCGTGTGGTTTAGTTTTTTCTATTACCATTGTCCCTCTCCATAAGGCGAACCAACTCCGACTTCTGAGGTACTTGTTATTTACGTCCCCAAGTCAAGGACGAGATGTCAGTATTTTAGTCCTACTGACCGGTGTAGGGGCTGAAACCGCTAACCCCGTATCAGCACACCAGAAGTTTAAGAGCAAGCGCTCTTATCCCGTGTATCTACTTCTCTTCTCCGTGTGCTTTGAGGACTTAGAAAATGTGCTACTTGGCTTTCTCCGCATCTCACTAATCATACCTCTTATATAAAAATAATTCTTTCTTCTTGGTTGACTTTGTTATTATTTTTATTTCAACTTTAGACTTGTTCATTGTTGGTTTTTTTTTTCTTTTTGCTTAAGTTTTCCTGTGGAATTTGAGAGAAGGGTGGAGCCGTATCCCCACGGTCAACCCTACTTCGTCGCCTCTAACGACACGTATGGCAGGTTGCAGTGAGTTATTATTCCTTGCTTCCCATAAAATTAGTGGAACTTCGGTACCGCTGTGGAAATTTAAACAATATAAAATAACTCAAATTAATGCAGCTTTACAAAACACAATTGCGGAAAACATAGGACATTGCTGCGACTAGTGTTCGTCGGCTACCCAAACAAAATACACAAAACGTAACAAATAAACAGGAAGGTGAAGGCCTGTTGCCGCAACGTCCGATGTTTTCATTAGTTGTGTTCTGTAAAGCTTTCTTCCCATAAGATAGCTTAGCTTGTTCTAGCAGCCGTAAATTGTCGAAGTCGAACGTAGCAAACTGCCCGTCGTTAAAGTAGTAGGCACATGCGAAACCACCACATTATCTTCCGGAGGTGATATTTGTGATAAGGTTATACATCTGGACTGGTCGAGTGACATGTTCAGAAATGTCATACCAGTCTTCAGAAGCAATAATCTTACAGAAGAGAAGATGTTTATGCTAAGCAATCATGTCCCAGGGTACAACGATAGCGGACTGGCTAGACGCTCGGACAGAAGTGTAGATGTGTATGCTAACCTACAATGTCCCAGGGAACAGAGATAGAGAATTGGCTGAACGCTAGTAGAAAAGTGAAGATTTGTATGCTAGTCAACTGTGTCCCAGGGAACAGCGGTAGCGGAGTGAGTAGACGCTCGTACTGAAGTGAAGATATATATGCTAATCAACTGTGTCTCAGGGAACAGCGATAGCGGCGTGGCTATAAAAAAAAATGTTAGTTGCATATCCTTCAAAGGACGTAGCACTCAGCCCAAGCATTTTTTTTTTGGGGGGGGGGGGGGGGGGGTGGGGGTGTTCTTTATTCCTGGACAAGTTTGTGTTCAGTGGTTTGTTATTGTTTTCTGAACGACCAGTACCCATACCATGTCATAAGAAACCATCATAAGGCAGTCTGCTGCCAAATCGCACAAAGCTGTGTTTTGAACGAGGTATGCGGGATTACGAACTGCGTCCGTAACACCTTCACCACGGAGACGGCATGTTTGCATAGGGAAGACCTTTATTCAAATTCTTTATCAATTATGAAGGAGGGATAGGAAGAAGAAGACGGGTATATAGTTATTTGGAGTACTAGATAGATTACAGCGAATCAAGAGGTGGGGAGGAAAAGACGCTGGTGCTGAATAGGCCAAACATTGAGAAAACCTGATAATAGTATCGCTAGAAAGTTCTTTCACTTGTGTCAGCGTCTCGAGGTATTTGAAAGTGAAGGGTTCAAGACAGGTAGATAGTGTGAGCATAGATGAGACATAAACGTATGAGTCAATAAGATATAATTTATTACGTTAGGATATAATCACAATAACAATAATGTCTCATTAGCGTTCGTTCTCACACAAACTCATAACATAGTATAATGCGGCAATAATTCAGCAATACGTTACGATAAAGCCACTACGCTCTCGTATTACAGCCACACACACAAGCACAAGTCACACGGCTCAGCTATTCAAATCCTGAAGTCCCAAGTATAGTCTATCCCAGTGTTTCCCAACCTTTTTTGTGCCATGCCCCACTTACGCCTTTCTAAAATTCATATTGCCCCCCTCCCCTGCCCCACGCCCCACCTCAACATGTACATTATTTTTAATATTCAAAAATTGAAATGTTCACTAAAGAAACTTGAATGATAGGTTTTAGGAAGAAATCACTAGGTAATTATTGAGCAAACGCAGTAAGTAAATTTTCAAAACATATAATGGAGAACTGAAATTCAAGTACAAAATAATTTTAATGAAAGATTTTTCTATATTATTTTAATTATTAGTAATTATTTATTATTTAAATTTAGTGAGATCCTTGCGCTTGATGCTTGCTGAAAAGAGATCTTATGTCAGGTTCCAATTTAGTTAACTTCAGTCTCAAGTCTCCCCGTTTTGTTATATTCAGCCGATTTCTTCCATTTTCGAATTGCCCCCCCCCCCCTTAACAGTCAAATTGCCCCCCTGTGGGGCGTGGGCCCCACATTGGGAAACACTGGTCTATCCTGTCACACTCTCAAGCACACATCCTCTCTCGGTCAAGTCCAAAGCCTCTCCTCAACTGCCCGGTGGTCACGAAGTATCTGCCCCTCGTGTAGTTCGTGGGAAGTCAGGTGTCTCGCATACGCCTGGTTAAGGCTAGGCATATTGCGTACTTCTATTCAAGGTGATACTGTCTTTCACGGGTACAGTCCGGTCTTCAGCATCTAGGCCAGTGTTTCCCAACCTTTTTTGTGCTATGCCCCACCTTAGCCTTTCTAAACGTCTTATTGCCCCTACCCCAACATATGCATCATTTTTAATATTCAAAAATTGAAATGTTCACTAAAGAAACTTGAATCTTTTTTTTTTTTGTTAGAAGGGCTCACGGTTCCCAGAGGGGCCAGAGGCCCCCCCCCCCCCCCCAAGTCCCGCGTCCCTGTGTGTCGGGTGAATTTTTTTTTTTTTTTTTGCGGTTCCCCCGCCTCCCCCTTTTTGGTGTGGACCCTTAGTCTAACTGTGAGCTATTGCCCACAGTGGTCCACTAGACCCACATCTAAGGTGAAGATATGTGATGGGTGTTTATTTGATCATCCCGGCCCCCGACCAGACCAGGTGCACTACTGGTGGGAGAGCAGCAAATGCACCCGATCCTAGCCAATGGATCGATAGGTTTTAGGAAGAAATCTCGAGGAAATTATTGAGCAAACACAGTAAGCAAATTTTCAAAAACATATAATGGAGAACTGAAATTCAAGTACAAAATAATTTTAATGAAAGATGTTTCTATATTATTTTAATTATTAGTTATTATTCAAATTTAGTGAGATCCTTGCGCTTTATGCTTGTTGCAAGGAGATTTTATGTCAGGCTCCAATTTAGTTAACATCAGTCTCAAGTCTCCCCGTTTTGTTATATCCAGCCGATTTTTTCCATTTTCAAATTGCCCCCCTTAACAATTGAATTGCCCCCCTGTGGGGCGTGGGGCCCACGTTGAGAAACACTGATCTAGGCTATTCCTTTTCCTCCGTACTCACCCCATGTCCTTATCTCTATCGTCTGTCCTCTTTTCTATCCCCTATAGGACCTTGACATACTTCCCCCTCCTCCACTCCTGTGTGGTGTATTCTTTTAATTAGTCTGTACTAATTCTGTCAAGGATCTAAGGGAAGTAATTATTATCCCTCTGATATATAAGGGGAAAGGGCAGTAATATGGTAAGTGGGAACTGTTTGATGTCTATGGAGACACTAGCAACTAATGTTACATACATATAATATCATTTTGTGTGGTTGTCAACTAGTCTATACTCTCGTCAATCTTAATTATAGGGCTATCCAGACCGAAGTAACGAAACGTCTCACATTGTGAACTTTCGTCCACAAATGCATCCTTCTCAGACATCCAAAATGATGCCATGTACAATGGCTCTTTTTACAGAGACTCATCAAGGAAATATCCTTGGTCCCATTAAGATTGCTTGCAACCCATTGTTCCCAAATGTTTCTATTTAACTGTATATCATTTTTTTACTTCCGTATGTTGGCAGTGTATGCATTAGACATATTTTGTTTCCATACAAAATTACTTAAGTCCCTTGTTATCCTGTAAGTGTTGACTAATCTCCCATGATTGTTCTATTAAAGTGTATGCACTTTATCTGTTTTTGTTGAGTGTTTAAGTACTAGATTTACAATGGTGTGTTCAATAGTTGTGCTAGCCGCATGTGTTATAGTGTGTGAAGTATACAGTTATCTAAGTGTCAAAAACTAGAATTTCTAACGTCATGATCCACAATATATGTGTAATTCATGAGGTAGACTTTCGAGCTATGATTCTTAGATTTATTATTTATTTGCTCTAACTACTATGTTCTAAGACACTTATAAAAATCTAAAACGAATAACATGTGTTACAAAAACGTATACAATATACAAGGACAAAGCTTGTCGCGTACAATTTGCACGCTGTGAAGAACATACATTGTTTTTAATTCATGTACTCTGTCTTTCACACGTCTTTCATTCACATTAAGTCATTTTAAATCATCCTGTTAAAATTACAAATGAAGTTTAGGAATAATTATTGCCAATGTGAAAAAGTGTTGGCAGCGAATTAAATATGGAAAAATGATTTTAACAACGCGATTAACCAATAGCAAAATGAAATTAAATTTAGGCTTAATATAGCCGTGATTTGCATTAAGTTTATATGAAAAATTAGTAATTCTATATATCATATTTACAAATTACATTACATTACACAAATGTTCTAATTTAAATTAACTAATTACGTTGCTGATCCATCTGATGAAGTCTCCGATGAAGCATGTCGTTCGTAGGTGTCAAACGTTCGTCGCGTGTTGTCGTTGGAAATGTTCTGTCCTAATTGATTATAAGTTTAGCCAGATCGTCCCAATGTTGGAAATGTTATGTCCCATTTCATGATAATTTCAAAAGAAATGTTTCAATGTAGCAGATTCGTTACAGTGTTCTGACGAACTTAGAATGTCGCTGTTTGATAGATGCATCGAAATAAAATATCACAGTTTGTAGACTCGGGCATACTTATTGGTGTCTTATTCATCTGACGACTCAGGCATTCTTGTCAAAAGGTCTGGTAAAATATTTTTCGATCCCTTGATATGTTCAATGTCATAGCTAAAATCTTGGAGTATTAAGGCCCACCGTGCAATTCTGTTAATCTTCGGTGTGCCTTGTTTGATTACAAGTAACGGTGAGTTGTCTGTTTGGATGAGAAAGTGGGTGCCTCTGAGCTACTTCTCAAGTTTCAGGACACAATAGACCACACTCAGACCTTCAAGTTCTGCAATGCTGTATCTCTTTTCTGCCGGTTTGAGCTTGCGGCTGATGTAGAGAATTGGATGCTCGATTCCGTTTTGCTTCTGCATTAAAATTCCTGATATAGAAGTAGTGCTGGCATCTGTTTTTAATTTAAACTGAGTGTTAATATCTGGGAGACGAAGAATGGGTGGATTGGAAAAAAATCAATTTCAATTTCTTAATTGCGTCATCTAAATAGGCACTCTTAAAAATGCAATCCCTATAAAAGCTTATGATTGAATATGGAATAATAGTTATGGGAATTGTAAGAATGGATGTAAATTTATCATAGAAATCTATTAAGAATACATTAACAATTGTGCACCAGTAATAATAAATAAACATCATGGTGGTATTTGCAATTTCAGCATGAAATAATGTTAACTGATTCATCAATAAGGTTGTAAGTATCACAGACAACTCATTTGTCAAAAGGATTATGGTTAACGCTAGCTTATGATTTATGAGAAGTGCTGTTGTGAGTTTAGTTAATAATAGCAGTAATGTAAGTAGTCTAACCCAGTCACATCTGATTGCAAAATGGTACATCAAATTTACATGCGTGAAAACAAAATGAGTGACTATTTAGAATTGCAATCAAAGAAATAAAGTTTAAGTCATCTGATTTTAACGGGTGTTGCTCCAGCACTATTGGTAACTTCTTTTCTAGTTGCTTTCGTGGTTTCTGCAACTTGTTTACAGGTAATACATGTACTACATCAACCTGTTGTAGGACAGAAAAACATTAATATCGTCGTATGTCATGTCCATGTCAATGTCATGTAATGAGAGAGAATTATATCAGCAATTAGTTTTAGAATAGACTTCAGTGTGGATCAGGATAAACACATATATATATAATTAGATTGTCGTTGTCGTGTGTTTACAATTTTACTCGGCTAGTCCAAGAGCTGTCACTGTTATTTTATATGTCTTAGGACTCGCCAAAACGGACGTTAACCCCCATAGTTAACCTGTCAACGTCTAGAGGTATTTGAAAATGAAGGGTTCAAGACAGGTAGATGGTGTGAGCATAGATGAGACATAAACGTATGAGTCAATAAGATATAATTTATTACGTTAGGATATAATCACAATAACAATAATGTCTCATCAGCGTTCGTTCTCACACAAACTCATAACATAGCATAATGCGGCAATAATTCAGCAATACGTTACGATACAGCCACTACGCTCTCGTATTACAGCCACACACACACAAGCACAAGTCACATGGCTCAGTTATTCACATCCTGAATTCCCTGGTATAGTCTATCCTGTCACACTCTCAAGCACACATTCTCTCTCGGTCAAGTCCAAAGCCCGTCTGGCTTCTCCTCGACTGCCCGGTGGTCACGAGGTATCTGCCCCTCGTGTAGTTCGTGGGAAGTCAGGTGTCTCGCATACGTCTGGTTAAGGCTAGGCGTATTGCGTACTTATATTCAAGGTGACACTGTCTTTCACGGGTACAGTTCGGTCTTCTGTATATAGGCTATTCTCTTTCCTCTGTACTCACCCCATGTCCTTATCTCTATCGTCTGTCCTCTTTTCTATCCGCTATAAGACCTTTACAACTTGGAACCCGCCTCGCAAGCGAAATAGAGTAGACTTCAATGATTAAATGCCATGGGATGATTAATCGTCTTAAGCGACTTCCTGTATCTGCCATGGGATTATATATCGCTGAAAAATTGCCATTGCGAAATGTTGTCTCAATTAAAATATAAATATAGTAATTTTCACTAAGTAACCTGCTTTAATTTGGTATATAAATCAACATGTTTGCTGCCATATTAACACATTTTAGGTAATAACTATGACAAACCCCTACTCCCCATGTTCAACCATCCAGTTTTGTTAGGTCCAAACCTACTCTGTGTTTTTGCATTGAACTTATTGAAGCAAACATGAAATAGTTTTTGAGAAGTGATATCTGATTTCGGGAGGACATGGAAAGGTTGCAAGAGATAGCAAGGGGAGGTACTAGGGTGGTTTGGTTGAGGACTAATGCTCCGATAGAATAGGGAACAACGAGCAAAGGAAGAAGGAGAATGGTAGGCAGTATGCAACCAAACTATCCGTCAACATCATTTGCCAGATCCTTTGCTAAAGATAGCTCTAATGACGTTAGCTGAATGATGTTTGATCTTTTGCATGATGAAAACATCTGACCAATAAAATTATGTCAACTGCTACGAGAAAACCAGTGTTGACGTGCTACATAGAGCCTGTGCTTTTGTGTGGATGTGAAACGTGGACACTGAGCAGATAAGCTGGAAATCATTTAACAGCAGTGCAAATGTGGTTTCTAAGGTAAATGCAAAGAATATCACGGACAGACAGAAAAACTAATGAGCAGTACCTACAAGGAGCAAATGAAAATCGTAAACTTATTAGAGAAATTAGACTCATACAGTCAAAATGTTTTGGCCAAGTTATGAGAAGACATAAATTAACGAACTTGGTCACAAATGGCGTAATAGAGAGGAAAGGAAAAAAGAGGAAGGCAGAGAAGAAAATATATGGAAGGCTTGTTCGTATGTCATGGTCGATGCCAGTTCTGAGGACACTACTTTCTGAACTTAGCAGTCATCGTAAGACCATCCCACTATGGAATCCCCGGAAACGACAGAGCTGATCGATTGGCTAAGGAAGGAACACAAGAAGAACAACCAGATGTGCCTATTACATACCACCAAAAGAAAAGAATGATCAAATCAGTCAGAAGGCCACCAAACCTTACTCAAGACGACTACCACGTTATGGACAGACCAGAACAGGTGATTCTTCTGCGCCTCAGAACAGGACACAATAGATTACGCAACCACATGTATACAAAATTCAAGATTGGTGACTCAGCCATGTGCACATGTGGTGTGGCGTCGCAGACAGCAGAGCACATACTCCAGGATTGCCCAAACTACAACATATCCAGGCGAACCTTCTGGCCTAGAGAGACAACATTGGAAGATAAACTATATGGACCGCTAAATGAACTAAAAAAAACTGTTAGATACAAGAGACAACATTGCAGTTATAAACATAATTTAGGCGAACGAAAGAAGAAGGAGAAGAATGGTCGATACAAGAATACATAGCTGATCCACAACTCTGGTGAATGTTTAAGATGGCGAAACATTATAGCCCAAGCTTACCGACATTAATTGCAGACAATGCGCAGGACCTGCAACAATTAGTAGATGCGGTTGTTGTACACAGTGAGCAACTGGGGTTAGAATTAAATTGTAAAAAGACTCAGGTTATGGTCGTCAGTAGGAAGGAAGAAGTGCCACAATGTAATATACGAGTAAATGGAAATATTCTTCAACAAGTGAATCGGTACAATTATCTTGGAACAGTTATAACATCTGATGGGAGATGCCTTGAAGAGATTAGAACAAGAATCGCCATGGCGAAAGTAGCCTTTAGAAAGATGAAAAACATTCTGACCAATAAAAAGATGTCAATTGAAACGAGAAAAAGAGTGTTGAGGGGATACATAGAGCCTGTTCTTTTGTATGGATGTGAAACTTGGACAATGAGCAGTCAAGCTGAAAAGCATCTGATGGCTGCAGAAATGTGGTTTCTGAGGAAAATGCAAAGAATACCATGGACAGACAGAAAAACCAATGACCAAGTACTACAGGAGACAAATAGTTAGTTAGTTAGTTAGTCGACAGATCATCCTCGTTGCACATCGAACCATTCAGTCCATAAGTGCTCGGATCCCCTCCTCAGCAAATCCCGCAGCGTATAGCGGCTAACGACGCCAGTTCTGTGTTGGTTTATCAATCTTCTTTGGCTTCCAACGTAGTGTTCTTGTTTGGCCACCCTTCTTTTAATTTGCTGCTCCCGCAGTCTGGCCATTGTTGTAGATTCACAGTCATCACTTGGTTCTCGCAAAAGTCTCACTTCTCGTAGAGCATTCAGAATGTCAGCCTGGTCCATGGCGCGTCCGCCCTCCACAGTAGCCTCACCTGCGAGCTTGTCAGCCCGCTCATTTCCTTGTACTCCCTCATGACCTGGCACGAAGATGAAACTAATCTTTGCCAGCCGAGACCGCTTCAGAGGCAGCAACCATTCTCTTCGGATCGACCCCTCCTCTATCCTCTTGATCATGTTCATTGAGTCGCTAAGGAAACAAGCCCTAGTGAATGTCTGTGTCTCGAGCCATGTTATTGCTTTACTTACTGCCATGATTTCCATGGTCAGGCTACTTGTGGTTTCAGTGAAAGCACCAGAGTCCTCCTTCACAATTCTCCCTCCGGCCCGAGCTGTAAAGGCCCATTAGCTTCTCACATGTCGGACGACCGACCCATCTGTGTAGATGACCGCGTCACCGTCTAGCGAATTCTCGAAAATCAACGCTTGTACTTCAGCCTCACCAGCAGCCGGATTTTCTTGTCTGCATTTTCTATCTAGTTGGATGCAAACTGAAAAGGATGTGCAGAAATCTGTTGGCACTTGCACCCACTCCTCGCCAGGTTCTAAGTCCTCAAGTGAACACACCTGTTGAAGAATGTCTTCGGCTTGACCCATCCACGACCGTCCTCTTTTTAACCTGCTGCCCTTCACCTTCCTAATTTCACTATGCAGTGGATGTTGTGTGTTTGCGTTAATTCTGAGGTAGGCGCGTGCCCTGCAAACTTGTATTCTCTCTTCAATGGTTGGAAAATCAAGAAGGTAGCGCATCGCCCTGCATGCTGTATCTCTTGTACATCCAAGAATAATGCGCATAGCTTCATTCTGTATCCTTTCCATCCTTTCTATCTGCTTATGGCTGAGAGTCAGGATTGCCATTGCATACTCCAAAACAGACATGACCAGCCCCTCGTACAGTAGACATAGATGGCGCTGCTCACAGTTTGCTGCCGCCATCACCCGCATCGCTGCCAAACCCCGCTTGGCCTTTGTTATCACCTGGTCTATGTGCACATTATAAGCAAGGCTTCGATCAAACTGTATCCCCAGGTAATTCATTGCCTGCGTTCTTTCCACCGTCTCTGAACACAGCATTACAGTTGGTGTTGGATTGTTGACAATATGATTATTCAACGAGAACCAAGTCACTGTTGCCTTTGTTGGGTTGACCATTGCCCCAGCTTCATCACACCAAGTACTTATGCGATTGAGTTAGGTTTGTAGTTCCACAGCAACCTCCTCTCTATCCTTACCCTGACGATACACTAAAACATCATCGGCATACGACAATGCCCTGCCAGGTCCAGTGATCTGCTCACTGGTGATTCTCACTGTGTAGGCGTTGAACAGTACGGAGATAATGGTGATCCATGTGATAGGCCAGGATATATTGTTGTTGGTTCCGAAGTCCAACTGCCACATCTAAAAACTACTTTCCGTTGGTAGAGGGCTGCAGCGATCCAACTAAGGAGGAATGGACTTACGTCTAGTTCAAGAAGCTGAAACATTAAAAAATCCAGTGGTACTCTGTTGTATGCGTCCTCAAGATCAATCGCTGCAGCAACGGTTTCAGTGCCTGAGTGGAAACCTTCATAGACATCATGGGCAAAGACTGCTGCATTGGTCCAGGTTTCTATTTTTGGACGGTACACACCCAGGGTAGGTGGGAAAACACCTTGCCTCTCTAGTTGGCTTGATATTTTCCTGGCAATTACCTTCTCCAGCAGCTTGCCTATTGTATTCTGCATGGTTATAATTCGATATCCCTGAATTTTTTTGTCGTCTTTGTCAGGCTTCGGCAAGGGAATCAGATAGCTGTGTAACCATTCCTCCTTGATGCTAGCACTCCCTATACTGTTGTTGTACATGTCTGCTAGTTTCTCTAGCTCATTGTCGGTACACCTATTTATGTCGTCGTATCTTATGCCATCAGGACCTGGAGCACTGTTTTTTGATCGTCGAAGCACAGCCTTGATTTCTTTCACTGTCACTGTGTCTTCCTCCGAAGTGTTCTGGGCCTTGCATCTGTCTGAGGTGACCTCCTTGGCCAGATTTCGGCCTCCCATGTCTGTCTGGTTGCCCTGCTCAAGGTAGCGTTCAAAGAGGGCTTTGCCCTTGTCCTCGTCAGTCCTCTGCCAGGTGAGGTCAGCACCTTGGAAGTCTGAAATGCTCTTATTCTTGACTACACCACTCATGCTTTTATGTAGTCGCCAGAACAATTTCAGTGACTTGTCTGTGCTTACTCTTTGACACACCTCTGCCCATTTTTCGCTTTTAACCACCTTGACCAGTTTTTTGAAATAGCTTACTTTTGTGTGCATCTCTCTTTCTAAATGCAAGCAGGGACTAGGATGACCAGCTCTGTTCTTTTTGGCATTTTGCCATCTCCTTACAGCACTACGCTTATCCACCCAAGCCTTCTCCACCTCGAAACTCCACCACGGTGGCTGCTCCCAGCTTTTTTTCCTGCCCTGAAACGTTCTGCGCTTGTCACGTCTTATTTTACTCACCACATCTTGCCCTGTACTGTCATACTGGAACGTCTTTACCTTTAGCTTGTGCTGCCTGGTTCTGCCTTTCTCCACCAATATGCTGCATGGGTGGTGGTCGCTGCCATGGTGTCCTAGGACACCCCATCTACACACTGTAGTGAGTGAAGGTGAAACTAGCGCCAGATCAATAGCACAGGAGACAAATGAACATCGTAGACTGATTAGAGAAATTAGACGTAGACAGTAAAAATTTTTTGGACATGTTATGAGAAGAAATGGGTTGGAGAACTTAGTGACAACTGGCAAGATCGAGGGGAACAGACCAAGAGGAAGACCGAGAGGAAAATACCTGGATAGCTTGGCCACATGGCATGGACGAGACAGGAACACTGAGCTGATCCACGACACTGGTGATCGAGTGAAATGGCGAGTCATGACCGCCCACGCTTTCCGGCATGGCACATGATTGATTGATTGATTACCGGCATAGCACATGATGATGATGATGATGATGATGATGAAGTTGACTTCAATATCTAAGTTGACCATGAATATATAAAACCTGTGGAGGAAGCATTACCAATCCTGACCTAATCCGACCAACACGTTAACCTTAGGATAAATACGAGCGTAATTATAGGAGAACCAATGCTTAGATCGTGCAATGTGTACCTTAAACAAGATGTAATTCATCAAATAAAGAAGGAGACGCAGAATCAACACCTGTTAAAAGGAGAGTGCGAAAGGAATGTTTGCTCTCCCCGCGATTGTGTTAATGCGCGCTTGGAATTTATGGCGAGGATATTTGTAAAAAAGACGTGAATTGTCATTGTATGTTTAATTGAAGAAGGCTGTTAGGTTACTCAGTCTAAATTAGGTACCAGGAAACGTTTTGGGAAGCAGAGTCCACCGGTGTGATATCGGCCTCACCACCCACTGAGAGTCCATTGGTCTATACACATATGGCGACAGCACCATATACCCAATAAGCATATAGTGGTGGAAATGGGTCACGTGTTTTACTCAGAAATGATGATGACGAATGCAATTGAAGGATGCTAATCGGGAGTTAGTGCAAAGAGAGAACGAATTAGTACAACAAATTGTGCAGATGGCCAGGCCATGAAACGAGAAGGGTTAAAATCAATCAATAAATTATTCCATACAATAAATAAAACAACAATAATATACAGTATGAGAATAAATGCACAGAGCTATGGGCATAGATAGGACTCCTCAAGCAAGACTGCTCAACATAGAAGAACAACATTAAACAAATTAAATCACTTATCTAGGATAAAATGTAACGCAAGATAAGAGTTGTATTTTTATATTCTCTTCTTTTCCGTGCAGTTTTGAATGCAGTGTCGTCTCACTGGGTCAAAAATCCCTACTTAGCAAGCTGTTTTTGGGGAAATACAGGAGAATGTGCTGTGCGGTTTGATCACACATGCGGGATCGTTCAAATGACCTCCGATTCGATAGAGGATATTCCCACGAGATTCGTCTTGTCCGGCCAATTCGCCCGATATCTTACACGATAGCTTTTAGTTACGCCGTCACCGACTTCCGGTTTTGTCGACTACGCCGGGGCTCAAAGGCGGCCCATTAGTGCACGTACATTGTTAACACCGTCAAGCTAATCCTAATTCTTCCCAGACCATTTCTTGGCAGGCGACACTTTGCAGTCCATACTTGCACTTTTTACAGCAGTTCAGATTGTTTGACGCAGGCCTGTAATTGGGTCACGTCAACAAGCCTGTTCCGGTAGGAAAAATTACAGGCTCGCCCCTGACTTACGGGTGAACATGGCTGCAAGCACTATGCAACATCGGGTGATTGCGATTTCAATACGAACCTATTTAAGAATGGTAGCATTCTTATCTTTTTATTCTGTCAGGCAGTTAGAAGTATGGAACCTCATTCAACTTGGGAACTTAATGTCTACAGTCTTCAAACTGTACACTGACACTGGTCTAATTTCTTCCTGTTACTGCAGCCAGACAGAACTTCTGGCCAGCTGGCCAAGAACAACCATCAGTTTTCCAGGTATTTAGTCAGCCACTGCGTCTCCGCAGTCAAAATACCAGTTCCGGTATCATCATCTCTCGAACTTTCCCGAATCCAAGGGCATAATCCTTCACTCCCTTGGGGGTAATATTATTGGATTATCTCCCGTTGACCGAACAGTTGCTGTAGGTCAAGAGATGGTGTGAGTCTGGCAAATCCCGCATCTTCTGGTCGCATCCTCCAGACATTTTTTGTGACAATCATATGGACTTGCCGTGGGCATTGGGGCGAACTCTTAGGCAGAGGTAAAGATAATCGTTAAGAATAAAGGACACTGGAGCACCTAGGTCCCACCTCACTATGATGATTCATAGAAAACATATTGAAAACAGCTGGTATATAATCACGTACAACAATACCTCTCAGTATTTGTCTACTGTTTACATAGGTTTTTTTTTTAAATGTATAATATTGTTGATCTATATGTCCTTTACGGATTCAGATAAATGTGCGCATATATTTAAAGCAGAGGTAATCCCAGGGCACATGGTGTAATAGTGGTGGGGGAGGCGGTGTTAAGTGTTAGAACGAAAACAGTAAGTAAAGAAACATTTTTCACGCTTTGAAGTATTTTAGGTATGCTTGCTCCAGCGTGAAGTCATGTATGTCGGATGAAGACATCCTGTTGTCCAACATCAGTGTGATGTCATACCGGACAGAGGTTTGCGTGAGTATCCGTTATCCCATGTCTGGATTATTGGTGTGCAGACTGGTGGTTCCTCGCCGTGCAGGCAGATACTCTATGACTTCAGAAGAATCAGCGATCCTACTACGTTAGCCAGGACCCCGAAGGGACCTGTTGCCCAGGACGCACCACTAGGACGTGTTAGTAGGTCTTGACTATAATGGAACCTGGCCCTGGTGCCTTGGAAACCCCCCTGCGTCCCTAATTTAGGTATATGGTGTTGTCCATATAGTGATATACTAATAGGCAATTGCTGGGTTGAGTGGTCAGTGTTACGCCGACAGATTTTATTTCCCATAAACATTTCTTTAACAGGTTTCAGTCTGAGTCCACCTGGCAGCCCTACCTCGAAACGGATTCGAGCACATGTCCAATGGAACGACTAGCAAACTTGTTGGCTGCACACTACCGCGACTTCTCTGACATGCTAGACTTTCACGTATTCACAGCCACCAATAATTAGTTGGAGTGACGAGGTCCTTCCTTTGTAGACATTTCGTAAACTTATCCTACACACCTATATAAAGAGACTGTGTGAGACAAGAGTCAGACATATTAGATAATATGACCTATGAAATACAGCCTCCCTTTGTGCTGTGTAGCTTAATGATGTTTTGTCCCTGGTTGTTTAGGCATTTACTAATGTCCGGTGACAAAGAAGAGAAATGTGCTGTTTCATTTCCACATATGACTGTTATTGTTAATGGCTTTTAATGAAAACGTCAAATTTTGGCTATTATAATCTGTCATTCTAATAATTACATGGGTAACCAGCGCATAACAGACTCAAACAATCATCTTAATAGCAAAAGTAAGTGAAATTAATGAAAGTTTACACATTTCCTTCATGAAATATTTCAGATGGTTTGTATTTGAACAATAGTAAGACATATTATGTTCATGCTCGATGTAAGGGAATTGAGCATGACCTTGATTCTGCAAGTCCAAACTAAGCTACTGTATTCTGCTAGTGTTTAACGTAGTTTTTGTGTGTGTCTTTGGATGTTTTGGAAGTGCGTTCAGAAAGATTGCATTGTACATGTCTGTTTGTTTACCTGTGTGTGTTTGTTTAAGTTGTGTGAGAGTTTCACTCTAGTGCTTCCAATTGACGTGGACAAGGCATTAGGTTCATACCTGAATACGATCAGCGATCAGCGTTGCCAGTAGTGGGTTGTGCTCAAAGGTTAAATCTTTAATCCGGGGGGGGGGGGGGTGTCCATTTTTCTATTTGTCTGGATCTTTATGCTCCTTTGGGTGTTATGTTTGTCATATTTTCAAAGCAGTCTGTGTGTGATGTTTCTTGCTTCAGATGAAATGTGTTTGTTGTGTAAGTTGGAAAAGGCGTAAGTGTAGTCTGACGTGAAGTATTTTTGTCTTCTTTTGATTTTCAGTTTAGTGATGGTGCTTATTTACTAACTAATTATTTGTACATTTCCTAAGTTGTCTCCAGCATTAAGTATTCATAACCTTGTGTTGCCTGTATTCAAGTGTGATAGAATGTTGGTAGCATGCCCTGGTAATGCGCTGTTGCATTGTTTATTTTTGTGAGATGTTTTATTTTTTTTTTTTGGTGATATATAATATAATGCTAATATATATTGCTCTTGATGTCTGATAATATTACTTATATAGCTGATTCTAAGTACCTGTATTTGTGTGTGTTTCTTGTCCTGTATGAATGTTTTGTGTTGTATACTGTGTATTGTCTTGCTAAAAATACATCTTTTTCATTCATTACGTGCCTTACCGTTAAATGTGGGCGGTCATGTTTCGCCATCTCACACAATCGCTAGTTGTGGATCAGCTCAGGGTTCTTGTCTCGACCATGCCACGGGGCCAAGCCATCAAGATACTTATTTCCCGTTGTTCTTTTCCACACAATCTTGCCAACTGTCACCAAGTTCTCTAGTTTATCTCTTCTCATGACGGGTCCAAAAATGTTGACTGTCTACGTCTAATTTCTCTCATCAGTTCACGGTTTCCATTGGCTTCTTGTAGGGTTATCTCATTGGTTTTTCTGTATGTCAATTTTATTCTTTGCATTTTCCTCAGGGACCCCCTTTTCGACTGCCATTATATGTTCTCAGCTTCTCTGCTCAATGTCCACGTTTCACAACCCTACACAAGTCCTATGAAGCACTTCAACACTCTTTTCATCGTTGCAGTTGACATCTTTTATTAGTCAGCATTTTATGTTCCTTTTGCAAAAGGCTACCTATGCCATGGCGATTCTTGTTGTAATCTCTTCAAGGAATCCTGCCATCTGATGTTATGCTTGCTTGCTTGCTTGTGTTCGTTGGCTTGAGCTCCAACGCGAAGCCCTGTATGTCGGATGAAGACATCCTGTTGTCCAACATCAGTATGATGTCATACAGGACCTGAGGTTTGCGTGAGTATCCGTTGTCCCATGTCTGGCTTATTTGTGTGCAGACTGGCGGTTCCTGGCCGTACAGGCAGACACTCTCCGACTTCGGAGGAATCGGCGATCCTTCTGACTTTAGCCAGGACCCCAAAGGGACCTGTTGCCCCGGACGCTCGACGAGGACGTGTCAATAGGTCTTGGCCAGTATATAACCCGGCCCTGATGCCTTGGAAACACCTCTGCGTCCCATCTGATGTTATGAATGTTCCTAGATAGTTGTACCGGTTCACTTGCTTAAGAACATTCTTATTTACCCGTATAGAGTGACACAGAAGATGATAATCGGTTAAACTTATAAATAACATAGACTAATGGATGTGGGTGAACATGATCGCCTGCACCAGCCGTATGCTTGTAATGATAAATATGTTGAAGCTGTTATCTGTGGACACGTACCCATGTAACATCGCTTCAAAACCCATTGGCTGCGCCATGGAAAGGATTACCCAGCCATTTGTAAATAAAGTCGATTCATAAACTCATTAAACAAATACGCAAGGCACTGTTGATAGTAGTTCAAATCCAGCTGCTGTATTTGACCATTAACAGCGCATTTATTTGCTGATGTTTATCTTTCAAGTGTGTATAGAAGGATGCTGTTATAGTCAGAACATCAGCCATAGCAATATTTCTTATACTTTGAAGGAGTGATGATAGTACGACCGTAAACTGTGAATAACAGTTTGTGTATGTTAGAGAGATGGCGAGAGAGAGCGCGAGAACGTAGGAGAGGGGGAGAGAGAGAGAGAGAGAGAGAGAGAGGGGGGAGGGAGGGAGGAGGGAGAGGGAGGGAGGGAGAGCCAGAACTGGGGGATGGAGAGAGAGAGAGAAAGAGAGAGAGAGAGAAAGAGAGAGAGAGAGAGAGAGAGAGAGAGAGAGAGAGAGAGAGAGAGAGAGAGAGAGAGAGAGAGAGAGATGCAGCGAAAGAACTTTATTTTCAAAAGGTCATACATTGGGTTCTCAGACTCCCCATACATTTCTACAACACTACGAGAGATTAGTTGCTTGTTTACATGTCCTGTAACAAAACGTTGCAACCAATCCCAGCATTTACTAACTGTTTGTTATTTTTAGACAACTTTACGTTCAGTATATTGCCATTGCTTTGTAAATACCAGACTATCATACCATTGTGAAAATCAACGCAAAGCGATCTACTCCCTTATCGCCTGCGACTGACCTCCAACTGTGTTCACCAACTCTTTTTGTTCCGCTCGCCCGCTTTGAACTCAAGCGTAGTCAAATCACACTACAAATAGTAGTGCTGGACTGAAGGTCCCTCGCCATCAGGCGAACCCACTCCGACTTCATAGGTAGCTGTAACTAACGTCCCCAAGTCAACGGCGATAGGAAAACATTTTATTCAAACTGTCCGGTGTAGTGGTTGAACTCCTTACTTCGGCATCAGCACACCGGATTTTTAAGAACACGCGTTCTTATCCACTCGCCCATACTGACCTACGTTCACCAACTCTAATGTGATAGCACGAAGATGAGAGATGAGAGAGAGAAGGAGGAGAGATGAAGGAGAGAGAGAGAGGGAGAAAGAAAAGGATAAAGAATAAAGAATTGATAGATAAAGATTGTCCGTCTTCCGGTAGTAGAGATAACCACTGATATGTGATTACCCTTGGTTTTATCTACCAACCTCACAAGTATATAGGTATGCAGGTCACGAATACAACACTATCCTAACCGACAATAGTACAGGCACTCAAAAGAATAAGCTAACACTGAATCAAGTTTATTTGCTTCTCAAAAGACATTACAAAGTAGACAAAGTATCGTGCGAAAACAATTCAAATTATTATGGAAAAATGCTGTCAGGTAACTAGCATCAAGAGAATACCATCAAACTAAGGAATTGCAATTAAACCAATAACTAGTCACATATCAATCAGGGGAATGTGACAAGAAAGTATATGTCTAATAAGAATGCACACACACGAACTACCACCGTCAAATGGCCGCCCACTAGTTTACCCAGGCAATCGATCAAGCGACAACCTGAAAATTAAACAAAAAGACACCCTTGACCATGTAAACAGCATCATCGGGTGTTATCAACCTACTGCTCACCCTTGTCTTCAGCTACGTGTATTGACATCGGGTCAGTGATATTCCATCACTGCCTGGGCGGTCGTACACCATCAACCAGTGTTCCCTGATGCCAACATCAACCCATAATCCCCCAAACACTTTACCATGTTTAATAATCATGTGACATTAATACAATACCCACGCCGACACTGACAGTCTTTCCACAGCGGACAGACACATACAATTCGGCAGTGGGACAACCCTAGACAACAACTCCTGATCCGCTTGCCCACACCGGCCGGGTTTCCCCGCACCGAACACATAACACAACAGCTGATAACTGGACACCACATTTTAACAGCTATACCAGGTAACCCCCAACAACAACATTTCTGCCCCCGAGGCTGACAACACAACACACCAGTGACATGTACTGGCGCCATGTCTCCTTATCATTGGCGCCATCATCGCCCTCAACAGCATGTATTAATATTATACATACTTATATATATGCATTCTCAACAACATAAATTCCCCCTGTCCTTAATCACAAAATAATCAACACATCATAAACGTAGCTATTGATCAATAATGACTTCAGCTCCCCTCATACGTCGTCTATATGTAACCTAAGCCATGAACCCCTACGCCTCATCACCACTGTGTATATCATAGCCATTATTAATAACAACATAAATCTACATCATCAACAATATCATTGCAGCTTGGTACCCCAACAATAATCATAAGACAACAAGGTGGGACACATATACTGCCCAAAAATCACATATATGAAATGCCCTTTTACACTAAAACTCCTACAATCATTATAATCTTTTGCAGTACATAAGTCCACTCATGATTAACCATCATTATGGGCCGTCAACATCGACTACCTAAACCCACACAGTTATTAACACAAACCCACGTTGACAACATAGACTAATATCACGCCTAACATCTTAACCATGATAATTGATCAACGTGCATCTTCATCCACTCCCGCAGTATAGTCCATCGTCTTTACTAGCTAACCTTCTTCAATATTCAGTCCTTGAAGTATGGACTCAACTGTCCTTTTCTTTACCCCAGATATTCTCACAACCAGTCTGTAACGTTTCTATCCAAAGGCATTCCTGTTCCCTTCAGCTCACTTAGTGCGCGTCCACGCCTCCAGTTGTATACAACCATTCCCCATCTATCCTTATTCTGTCTATTCCCCATCTCGCCTTATAGAACTAAAGCCATTTAAACCTTTTATTCCCGATTTTTGTGTAGATCCGAACTCGCGCCTTCAAATTCGTAGGGCGATACTGTCTTTCGCGCTAATCATAACAGAGCTTGACCCCGGTTTCCCCTCTGCTACACAACACTGCATTCTTTTCTTCACAGGCTTGTTCCGGGTCCGTTTAAATGCAGTAGCCAGCTGGTCCCATTGTTTGGTTTGACCTAGTGGCCGAGTCTAGTATCCGCCCTAATTGTCCTGTCGTGTTTACATTTCTATTGAGAAATAAATCGGGGATTTTTTAGGCTACTATTCCCGTTCGCAAATAATGACCCCTAGTATGCTTTACGTCGCAGTCAATCCCCGCTATCGGCCCATTGTAGTTTGCCAATGCTCCCTGGTTTAGCCTGTTGTTCTAGTTAGGTAGTTAGATACGGGTCCGTTACAGAATGTCGCAGTCAATCCTAGCTTTCACTGACCGCTCACGATTCCTCGGTAAATATATCCACGGGAGCTTACCATTGCTGTCTAAACCTAAGTACCATTACTGCGCCCGACTATAGACTAACATGTATACAAATTAATCTTAATCAACTTACGTCAGAGTCCTGTCCAGTGGATACTTGCTCATCTGCCTACGGGTGCTTTGGTCTTATCACCACGCCCGTGGGTGATTTAGCCACTTTCCAATAAAGTCAGGCTCCTTCCAATTTTGTTTGACTCAGTTCTCTGGATGATCCCATCAAACGTGTGTCCTCTTAGCTCACTTTAGTCTTGTAAGACTTCCGAAATTATTGCAATTGACAGTAGCAATCAATAGTTTCTTTAGGGCGGTTCTTTTTCCAACACTTAAGTCCGTACTTCCTTTGGTCCTTGGGTATATCTGCCCGACCAGAGTTTCCACTGCCTTCTTGGTCTCAACAGCCTTTAAGTATGTACACTTGGCTGTCTCAAACCTGCTTATCTCCCCAACTGTTTGCTGTACCGCGTATAAATCCTGCTCGATTTGGCGCCTTTCTGGAATCACGTGACCATGCCCTCTATCATCCCGCTAAGGTCCTCCAATCAGTACCTCGCGTACTCTGATTAATTTGCATACTCACTCTGCATCCTATCATTATGCCCAAATCGACATTGTTAGCTGGAGTTCACGGCCAAGATCAGTCCTGAGTTCATGTACTTTTTCCCGCTACCATAAATTCGGAGAGTGGCGTTCCTTTCTGACAGCCAAGGTCACTTCAAATGCCGCCGGCATTCCCATAAATTCTGCTGCCTCCAAAGTTCACCATTGTCCATCTAACAGCTTGAACCCAAAGTGTACATTACATCTGGCACTCCTCTCCCTGAGAAACTGCTAGTCAACAATAGCAGGTGACCTTGCGGCTATTCAGCAATGCACTCCCGCTCAAACTGGTCCTTGAACTTTCTGTTTCCAAAAATATTCCAGTTCATGTTCTCCCGGTAAGCTTGGGCGATTTTTGCGAAAATCATTTTCCATACTGTCTCACTAAGATCATTTGTCTTTATACAGTGAAAATACTTGTTATGAAATTTAGAAGATATGAGCGGAATCACCACTGGAGGACATAACATCAATAACATTACTTAT
This sequence comes from Cepaea hortensis, assembly GCA_963921405.1. NCBI lineage: Eukaryota > Metazoa > Mollusca > Gastropoda > Stylommatophora > Helicidae > Cepaea > Cepaea hortensis. The sequence continues at coordinate 35,807,700 of OY992885.1, forward strand.
GCGGATGATGCAGTATTGATTGCAGACAATGAACAGGACATGCAACATTTGGTACATACAGTTACTATGCACAGTGAACAACTAGTGTTAGAATTAAATTGTAAGAAAACAGAATATCGTCGTCACTAGGAAGAATGAACTACCACAATGCAATATACGGGTAAATGGGGATATTCTTACACAAATGAATCGGTACAACTATCTCTAACAGTCATAACATCTGATGGGAGGTGCCTTCAAGAGATTAAAATAAGGATCACTATGGCGAAGGTAGCCTTTTGCAAGATGGAAAACATACTGACCAATAAAAGATGTCAATTGTAACGAGAAAAAGAGTGCTGAAGTGCTACATAAAATCTGTACTTTTGTATGGATGTGAAACGTAAACAATGAGCAGACAAGCTGAAAGACATTTAATGGCAGTGGAGACGTTGTTTCTGAGGTAAATGCAAAGAATACCATGAAAAGACGGAAAAATCTATGGACAAGTCCCACAAGAAGCAGACGAGAATCGTAAACTGATTAAAGAAATTAGACATAGACTGTCAAAATTGTTTGAACACATTATAAGAAGAAATAAAGTATAAATCAACTGGCAAGATTAAGGGGAAAAGGACAACGGTAAGGTAGAGAAATAAATACCTGGATGGCCTTGTCATGTGGCATGGTCAAGACAAGAAACGGAGCTGATCCACGACTCTAGTGATCGTGCGTGATGGCGAATCATGATGGCCCACACTTACCGGCAGGTAACATGATGATGATGTTTATCAATTTCTCGCTGCCACGTGATAGAAATATAACAACAAAATATTATCGTGAACAAGTATCATTATTGTCACAACTCATTCTGAGTCTGGTTTCTTAACTTTTCGCCGGCTTCAACCAGCAGCCATCTAAGTAATTGTTAACTGCGAACACGACGCAATAATTATGCAACGATTCGCCCTAGTAAACATGGGAAACATTAGAACATTGTGAAATTCCCCAATAAAACTAGCACGACATGTCATTAACAGAATTCACAAATATGTGTTCAGTGAAATATGTTTCTGGATCACCACATAATTTCTAGAAATTGCTGCACCTGTCTTTGTTTGTCCTAGAAACCAAATTGAAGCACTCGCGTTGACTACAAGCACTCAACATCCTAAAATGCGATAAATATATTGACATTTATGCATAAATAAGTAAAGTAAAGGACACAATGTTATACTATGAGGTTTGTTGGGGATATGGTGCTATCCCGATATTTATCACCACTTGGTACTCGATAGGTGATGTCACTAATGTCACTCTTGGCAGCTTCTACTTCCCCAGAAGTTTCCTGGTACTCACTTTAGTGGGTCAAGTAAGTAAGTGATCCTATTACACACCTTAGGCGTCTTGGACATACGGTGCTGTATCCATATTCTTATAGACCAAGCGGAAATCTTTGGGAGATGTGGTCAATATCTCACCCGCCGCCTTTACTTCCCAAAACATTTCCTGGTACTCATTTTAGGCTGTACAATCAGATCCTTACAATCAGCCTTGTACCAAACTTTCACCTAGTATAATAATGGGAAAATCAAGAAAAACGTTAGGGATGGAAATGAGCAAGGAACAGTGTGGATATGTGGAAGACAAGGGAATACATATTGCAGTATAACATTACGAAAACTAATAGAGAGATTGATTGAAATAAGGAATTACATATTTTTGATTCTTGTGCTGATAGATGACACCACATCATTTGATAACATGAAACATGAAACGTGTTGAATGGTATTAGAATTGATGCGAATAGTTTCATAATAATAATTGTTTAAAGTATCCAGTGGGAACAAGGAACGGTAATTAGAATGGGAAATTACTTGGTTACACGTGTGCAGGCATAGATGGCTAGGAGTTAGACAAAGATGTATTTTAGAATAGGATCTTTCCTACACCCCCTCCCACCCCCTCCCTCCCCCTCCCTCTCTCTCTCTCTCTCTCTCTCTCTCTCTCTCTCACTCGCGCTCTCTCTCAACGGCTGTGACAGGAAAGACGGTTGCTGCTGCTGCTGCTGCTCTCCTTCTCCATCTCCTTCTCCTCCTCCTCCTCCTCCTCCTCCTTCTTCTTCTTCTTCTTCTTCTTTAATTGGAGCGTACACCACTGAACCGACCAAAACTGTATCTTCTATAAATGTTTGTGAATATACTGGACACAATATTACGGCCCCATGTGTTCGTGTGTTTGTTAAATGACCTATGCTGGTTTAATATAAAGTTCTGAGACTATGGTGTTATTCCAATGCTTGGATAGGAATTATGTCCACACTCCATAATTGTGGATTCACGTGGATGAAATACCCGGCTAATGAAGAGACATATGTAGGGGTGTCTAGTTGGTCATGCGTCGAAGTACGCTTGTTACTGCAGCGAGGTGCTCTAGTCATTTGAAGTTGACACAGCGTTAAGACGAAGAAAGCGTCTATCAGGGCACGACACAATGAAATATCTATTTCACAAGTGTAAAGTGGTGCCTTATTTTTGCGCGTATGGCGCTAGCGCCTGAATGGCCAGTTACTTTCTACAGTCCTGGACAACGTGCAACAATACATTTAAACAGACAGGGCATTACCTAGCTTCATTCAATCAAGCATAATATACAGGAATGCATTGTTTAAGAAATAAACAACTTTGTCTTGAAGCAGTCCCCTGCGTTGGGTCTGTTGTGTGAACGGGTCATAATATTTTGAAGGCCTGAATGCGCGGAGAAACAAATGACCAATCTTTCTCTCAATTAGCAGGCGACGAACCCAAGTCCGACGGTGCTCATGATATTATCTTCGAAGTACCCTGTCACATTCGCCAACGCTTCTGTTGCTGTTATAGCTGTGTACAAAAGCAAAAGAAATACAGCCAAGGGAGGTAATACAATAGAATTGTAAAATTAAGCTGGCAATGTTACATCCCCTTAATAAATAAAATGGGACATAGGATCGACATCATTGCACCGGATGTTATCCCATATTGCCCGGTCTCTTTCAGCAGTGTCGCCGAAAGCGACGCACAAAGCACGAACTCCAGCGTAGCTCCGTAGCTCCGGCGACAATCCCCAGGAGTCTCCGGAAAAATTGCACTCATGAACCGAACGACGTAGGTTGGGATCGAACCCACGCAATTCGCATCGCCAGGCAGGCGGCGGAAATACTTCTCCACGGAAACTACCAGGAATAAGACACTGTGTATGGGCATGTATATTGCCAGAGCCACAACCTAGTGGTTGGACATTCGCCTGCCCGTACGCTGCTCTTGGGTTCGATCCGCATCGGTGCAGTTTCAAATTTATTTAAATTGACCTGGCTCCCAGCTCGACCTAGTCTAACATTGGCACCAGGAAATATCTTGAGAAGTAAAGGCGATCGGCGTGATATTAGCCACTTTACCCCAGCAGTGTAACTTGGTCTATAGCCATATGGGGCTAGCATGATAGGCCGAGATAGGCCCAGGGCTTGTTAAAAACGTCACTGACTGTTATCGCTCAGCTAAGGTTGATTGAAGACAAAGTAAGAAGCAGATTTACAGATTGACTACTATGGTCAAAGTAATGTATGTCACACTATGATATGTCATGTCGATAAGCGTAGGCGGTCAAGTTTTTGCCATCTCACAGGATCACTAGAGATGTGACTTAACTCTGTATTTTTGTCTCGACCAAGCCATCTAGATATTTACTTCTTTGCCTTCCCCTTGTTCTTTTCCCCTAAGTCTTGCCCTTTGTCACCAAGTTCTGCAGTTTATCTTTTCTCATAACATGCCCAAAGAAGATATTGGCATTGTACGTATAATTTTCTAACTTAAATTTATCTTTTAATTGTCTTGTAGGACTTACTGTTTGGTTTTTGTTTCTGATCATGGTATTCTTTATTTTTTCCCCAGAAACCACATTCCCACTGCTATAAGATGTTTTTCAGCTTGTCTGCACACTGTACGCGTTTCACATCCATACAAAAGTATAAGTTCTATGTAGCACTTCAACACTCTTTCTTCTAGTTACAACTGATATGTTTTTATAGGCTAAAATATATTTTCTATCTGGCAAAAGGCTACCATTAAAAACAAAAGGCAGCACGATGACACAGTGACAGCAAGAGAGTTACCACTGAAAGTAGAGAGGTTCAATCAACTAAGATCAATGTAAACAACAGATATAAGAAATAGAAACAAAACAACAACACAAATAAAACATGGAGAATAATACAAACAAATGAAGAACATTTTGGAACATATTCCTGGCATGACCGGCCGCCTTTATTTCTTATTGTCGTAGATTGGTGTGGCGGAGACTGAAAGATCTCTGTTTCTAAGGAGCGAGGAAACACAAAATAAAGAATTCCCACAAAGTTTTCAATGTCAGGAAGAAAATACCATTATCGGGAGACTTTCTATAGCCAAGAAAAGAGACTTCCTAAGTATGACAAGGAAATGACTGTTTGGTTAAAGACAGAATGTTCGGGATCAGCACATGTTTTATTTGTTTTGTTTTATTAGATTTACGAGCTAACAAGATACATATACTTTGCAGACATTCATTGGCAATATTACCAACGTAAAATATATACATTAACATCACCAAGACTTAAGTGAAAAGTTGTAAAAAAAACAAAAAACAACAACAACAATATATGTTGGGTACAATACAAGTAAAATATATTTAATTCATGTGACTAATACCGAGTATCCACCGGAATAAGTGGACAACTCTGCAGCTGAGCAGAGCAGGGCACTCACTTGTCCTTGCAGTCGGAAATGGCTGTCAAAAGCAGAGGTAAAAAGACCACCATGTGAATGTGGAAGGCAAGGGGAAACCACCACATTATCTTCCCAAGACTTCATGGCAAAACATAAATCAAAGTTAGTGAAGGGCGTTAATGGCTGTCTTAGGGCATCCTCGTCCGGTAGGGAAAGTCATGAGCCACAGGTGACACCAGACCGTCATCCAGCTACTGATGGCAAAATCTTAACTAAAATAAATAAATTTAGAGTAGGAACATGGAATGTTAGGACATTAAATGAGCTAGGAAAGTTGACCAATGTTCTAAGAGAGATGGATAGCATGAAAATGAATATACTAGGCGTTAGTGAGATGAGATGGAAGGGATCGGGCAAAATTATAGCTGACAATCACACAATAATTTATTCGGGAGGGGATACACATGAAAAAGGTGTAGGAATAATATTAGACGAAAAAACAGCCAAGTCAATTAATGGATACTGGTGTATTTCAGATAGAGTTATTATGGTAAAAATCAAAGGCAAACCAATAGACATAAATATTTTACAAGTATATGCACCAACAGCAAGCAGTAGTGATGAAGAAATACAACACTTTTACGATGAAATAGAAATGGCGATGGCTCAAATTGGATCACAAGAAATAAAGATAATACTTGGTGATTTTAATGCAAAAGTAGGAAAGGGAAAAATGGAGGATGTAGTGGGGAATTATGGTTTAGGTACAAGAAATGAAAGAGGGGAAAAGCTAATAGAATGGGCAAATATCAATGATATGATAATTGGAAACACATGGTTTAAACACCATAAAAGACGACTGTACACATGGATAAGCCCTGATAAGAAAATACGCAACCAAATTGACTACATACTAATTAATAAAAGATTTAGAAATTCTTTAATTAATGTAAAGACAATGCCTGGTGCTGACTGTAATAGTGATCATGTACCACTATGTGGACAAATAAAAGTAAGATTAAAGAGAGGGGAAAAAATGGTTAAGAACATGAGACTTAATAAAGAGGTTCTAAAAATAGATAAAGAAATGCAAGAACAATACAGAGTGACTGTGAAAAATAGGTACAATGCAATAACTAAAATACAGAGTATAGATGAACAATGGGAAATGTTAAGGGACTCCATTCATCAAACTAGCAAAGAAGTATTACCAGAGAGAGGCAAAATAGCTAAGAAAAAATGGATGAATGAAGATATCTTAAACCTGATGGACAAAAGAAAACAGTATAAAAATGACAAACAAGAATACGCTAAGATAAATAAAGAAATAAAAGATAAATGTGGGAAGGCTAAAGAAAGTTGGTTAAACGAGCAATGCAAAAAAATTGAATTAAATTCCATTAAAGATACAAAAAATATGCACAGACAAATCAGTGAGCTTACAGGAAAAAAAATAAGAATAAATACAGGGTGTTTGAAATCAAAAACAGGAAAGATAATATTAGAGGAAGATGCTATAATGAAGAGGTGGAATGAGTATATAAGAGAATTATATGAAGGAGAAAGGGCAGAATTAACAGAAGATAGTAACTTAGAAGGTCCACCTATTCTAAAAGAAGAAGTCGCTGACGCTATGAAACGTATGAAGAAAGGAAAAACAGCTGGGCCAGATGAAATCACAATAGAAGAATTAGAAGTATTGGGAGAATTTGGAGTAGATATATTAACCAAAATGTTTAATGATATTTACAGCAGTGGATATTTACCCAGTGATATGCTGAAATCTGTATTTATAGCTATACCAAAAAGACCAGGAGCAATTGATTGTGAAGATTTTCGTACAATTCACCTTATAAACCATATCACTAAGCTTCTACTCAGAATCATAATGAGAAGAACCAAAAAGAAAATAAAAATTGAAATTAGTGAAGAACAGTATGGATTTGTGGAAGGAAAGGGCACAAACAATGCAATTTATACATTGCGGACACTAATAGAAAGGTCAATAGAGAAACAGAGGGACATATATTTGTGCTTCATAGATTATACTAAGGCATTTGATAAAGTAAAACATGATGAACTGATTAAAATGTTGGAAGATATCAACACTGATGGAAAAGATTTAAGAATAATAAAGAATATTTACTGGAACCAAGTAGCAGCAATTAAAATGGGAAATAAAGAGGGTAGTTACGAACAGATAAAGCTAGGAGTACGACAAGGGTGTGTCTTGTCACCAGATCTTTTCTCCCTGTATAGCGAAGTAATAATGAGAGAGATCAAAGAGATGCCAGGAATACTAGTTGGAGGTTATAATATAAATAATATACGCTATGCAGATGACACAGTATTGGTGGCGGATAATTCAACAGACCTACAACAATTATTAGACGTTGTAGTAACAGAGAGTGCAAGGAAAGGACTCAACTTGAATATCAAGAAAATAGTAACAATGGTAATATCAAAGAAAATGGTGACACCAAAATGTGACATAGAAATAGAAGGGAAAATCCTTGACCAAGTTGATAATTTTAGATACCTAGGGACATTTATAACATCAGATGGAAGATGTACAACAGAGATTAGGAGCAGAATAGGGCAGGCAAAAGCTGCATTTCAGAAAATGAAGAGTATCTTATGCAATAAGTCACTGTCACTGAATGTAAGAAAGAGAGTGCTGAAATGCTATGTAGAACCAGTTTTGCTGTATGGCAGTGAATCTTGGAATGTAAATGAACAAATTAAGAAGAAATTAGAAGCAACAGAGATGTGGTTCCTGAGACGAATGTTGCGAATTCCTTGGACTGCCAGAGTAACTAACGACGACTGCCTGAAACAGGCTAATGAAACTAGAACATTATATACAACAATAAGACAGAGACAAACAGCTTTCCTCGGTCATGTGATGAGAAGAGAGGCATTGGAGAACATCGTAACAACTGGAAAGATCGAGGGGAAGAGAGGCAGAGGTAGACCAAGAGAAGTGATGCTGGATGGATTGAGACGGTGGCATGGAGGAATATCAGCAGCAGAGTTGATCCAGAAAACCAAAGACCGAGATCTATGGAGAGCCATGAACGCCTACGCCAGCCGGCACGGCACTTGATGATGATGATGATGACTAATACAGACAGTTGACAGACTAAGTGTGGTGTCTGTGACGGTCTACGTGTGGTCAGCAACATGTCCACTTATCTGATAGATTCTATGCCTGGTTCTGCCACTTCCAGCTCCAACTTTTACACTTGTCATGAGTTGGTCTGCATAGAGCTTGGCTAATCAAATTATGTTAATACTTCAACTCCTAGTTTGTGATCCTCATCTGGAGCCCTGGTAATGTATTGTTTGTTCACTTCCAGCCTGGAAAATGAACACCGTAGTTAAACATGTATCACTGTGGCGTGAATAGGCTGCGCAAAACAACACATTCCCAACGCGTTAAAAAGTAAGTTGCATATCCTTTACAGGACGTCGCAGTCAAACTCATCATTCTTGGGTTGTTCGTGACTTCTTGGCAAGTGTAGGTTCAGTAGTTTGCTATTGCTTTCTGAACGACCGGCACTTATACCATTTTCACAAGCAACCAACGCAAGGCGGTCTGCTGCCAAATCTCCGGCAGCTGTGTTTTTAACGCTGTATGCGAGATTACGAACTGAGTCTGTAAACACTTCGCCACGGAGCGGGCATTTCCAACCTATAGGAGACACAACATTTTAAACAGAAACCATTTCCCTGAACGTTTCTATGTAACTGGTCGGTGTGTCGTCATGGTCGTCCTATTTTAAAATCTCTACATTAGCTATCTAGACCCACACGGTGTTCACGTCTGGACCCCCCCCCCCCCCCCCAAAAAAAAATAATAATAATTAAAAAGCAATATTTATATGCAGGAGGCGATACCAAAGGGCATTACGTCAGTCATAAAACAAGATTCTGGATGTTATATGCTGTTCACTACGGAGGTGTGTCGGCTGGCTGAAAGCTTAAAAGCGATGTCTTTTAAAACTTCCGGTGCGCTGATGGCAGGGGAAGAGGTTCTCTTCTTACACCGGTCAATTAGACTTAAACGTTGGATGATTGTCCTTGACTTGGGGACGTAAATAACACGTACCTCAGAAGTCGGAGTGTATTCGCGTGATGTTGAAGGGGGAACTTGCAAACGCGAAAAGATCAGTCCAGTTTGGACACCGCTCCAATTCAAAGAAAGGAAGCAAACAAAAACTGCAAATGTCAACAAGCTCATATTGACGTCTGAAGGTGTACGAGCAAAAAGACAATATTATATTCATATTACTGTATGTCCATATATCACCGGCACTGGAGAACACGATTAGAAGCCAACTGAAGGCAACACCTTAAGTGTCAAGATAAATAAATCAAAAGAAATAAACTGTCAACCTGAGCTTGTTGACTGCATAGAGTTTGTCTTCCACTCGGTACGACGGCGAATGATCAAACAGCGTATCTTCTTCATACACATACAGAAGTCAATATAAATAAGTCAAAAGAAAGAAACAGTCAACTTTAGCTTGTTGAATGCATAGAGTTCGTCCTCAATCTGGTACGACAGCGAATTATCAAACTGCATGTTTCACTATCACCGAAACCATTTTTACAAATATACATACAAATCACACCATCAACTACCATCATTGGCCCTACATCAAAAATCATCTGCGACGAGACCAAACGGACGCCCGAGAAGAAAATGGATTGACGACATCAAAGACATTGTACAACCACACGGAATGACACTATCCAGTGCCGCACACCGGGCGCTGGAGCGCAAATACTCCTCTCCACGACGCTTGACGGCAGAAGTGGAAGATGATGATGAAGATGACATACAAATCTCCGTTCCGAAGCAACTGATATCATAAGAAAAACTGAAAGGAGAAAACGGACAGACGTGTTTTTTTAATCATCATCATCATGTGTTGTGCCGCAGGCGTTGGCAGGCATTGTTTGTTACATCAGACGATCACCAGACTTGGATTAGGTTGGTGGTCTTGTCCCGATTATCACATGTAGCCAAGCCAACCAGACATTGCTCTCTCTCTCTCTCTCTCTCTCTCTCTCTCTCTCTCTCTCTCTCTCTCTCTCTCTCTCTCTCTCTCTCTCTCTCTCTCTCTGCCTTCCCTTTGCTCTTTTCATACCATTTAATACTAAGTTATTCGAGAGGTCGAGCTGGGTACTGCACGCAGACAGTGAATTGAATCGCTGTGGGGGTCTTCTTCATCTTCGTTCATGGACATGCGCGAGTTTATGGAAATAAACGAGCTATTAAACTTCCTGGCTCTACATCCTCTGCAGATGGCCAGCCTAGGGATCATGTGGAAATTATTAATATCTTTAGAGAGATGTTGAGAGCGGAAGACTTTGATGTCAGTGTTTAGAATTAGAGCCTTTGGAGCCGGCGCTGATGCATATGTTGTGGGGGAGGGGGGGGGGGGGGTCTGAACTCTAATAGATATGCCCAGCGTGCAAGGACACAACATATAACTAACATATATAACAATCCCCACCTATAACTAACTAACTAAATTATCAAGTTGTTTCACCTCGTGACGTCCCAAAACAAATCTTGACTATCTGGGTATAATTTCTCTAATCAATTTACAGTCTTCGTTTATTTCTTAGAAGTACTGTCCTTTGGTTTTTCTGTTTGATCGTAGTAATCTTTTTATTTCCCCCAGAAACCACATTTCTGCCGTCATTAGATGTTTCTCAGCTTGTCTGCTGATTGTTCAGCTTGTAGTGGACCAGGATATAATACAGAAAATTAATATAAATCATGATTTTGTCTTCAGTGATTTTTCTTTGGAATTGATGTGCTTAAACAGAAACAACGAGATCAGTGTAGAGCGGTAGAGCAGTAACAGGCTGTCGTGAGAGGCTGTGGGTCAATCAGTAGCTTTGATTGGAAATGTATAATTGCAATACGAAGTGACATGATACAACATGTGTCCTGCGTATATTAAATAAGAAAGGCTGTTAATTAATTAATTAATTAAACTGTTAGTTAATTAATTATTGAATGAATTAAACAACGAACGAATGAATGGATGCATGTTGGAAGGAACCAACAAACGAATGAATGTATTAACATCCCATCTCCGAAAATAATATATTACTGTATAATTACTTCTCCTATAATTAAATTTGTCACAATCAATTTCAAGTATAAAATTGTTCATCCTACCTCGGGAGTATTAAATTAATTGCTAATGGGAATTCTCGCGTGAATCCCTGTCTGTAATAGAATGTCAACATGCTTATTGTCAAAGGAAAGGTCGATCCGTCCAACGTATGTTGCCTGTATGTTGGCGTCCGTCTGTTTTGAGGGATTCAAATTAAGTGCGGGATGATCATTAAAAAAAAAAAAAACATAGTGTGCTTTCGACCTAATTTGTATCCCTTGTGGAGGATGTCAACACATTGTGAGCATTCTGTGGAGTTATTATGCGGTCGAGTTGCTGCCAATTGCCACTGAATCGTGGGTCAGACAGCTTCTAATGGCGTGTCCTGTGTGACACTTGGCTCCATAACCGTCTTTGGAAATGCCCTTCTATGAGAGGAAGTCAATAAGGAAGTCACAAATGGCTGTAGAAAAATAACTATATATGATAAGAACTTGAAACTAGTTTATTGTTACACATACACTGTCCCTTATGGGTACAAGTGCCAACAGATTTATGTGCGTCTTTTTCTGTTTGCATCCAACTAGACAGAAAATGCAGACAAGAAAATCCGACGGCTGTGGAGGCGGAAGTACAAGCGTTGATTTTCGAGAATTCGTTAGGCGTTGATGCTGTCATTTACACAGATGGGTCGGTCGTCCGACATGTGTGAAGCTCATGGGCCTTTATGGCTCAGTATCGTGTGTTTCTTTAAAGTGTCGTCCCTGGAGTGAGGATAATCATCACCCACATTATATTTTAACCCCTTATCATTATCCTGGAGAATCCACTAGATTCCGTCCACCACACTCCCTCAGTTTATGGACACCTCTTTCTCTCTCTCTCTCTATCACTGCTGGATCATGCCCCCTCTCATTCTTCTCCCAACGCAACATACTCAACAACTCTAGCTTCTAAAAATTAATAACAATTAATTTATTAAAAGAAAAGTGTAATGTATGTGAGAAGTGTATGCGAAGAAGATGTGTCGTTTACTATAATGTGTGTAGAATCGAACCATCAGATCAGTAGCCCAGTCAGTTCATCCTAGCAAGGTCACACCACAGCACGTTAGGGCAGCACAAGAAAACCTCACCCAGTGATGTATCTCTCCTGCCAGACGCTGACTTTCTTCTGTAGCTACTTGGTAATCCATCTACCTGATCATCCGAAATAGATACAGTCCATCGTTTTACACTGATCATGGATCGGGTACACACTGCATCCTATAGGTCCCTATAGTTCTTAAATGTTCAATCCTTGTACTTGTGAATATAGGTATCACTGTTATTGGTAATACACTTGATCCTATCTATTGTCTATATTGTCTCAAATACAATGTCCCTTGTACTATTCCAATGGACTCTACAGCTCCATGTTGAATGCTACGTTTAATGTTCCTTTTAGTCCCTATTGTTCCTATGATATGTGGTGTATCAACGAGCATCACCCATCCTAGGTGAACCTTATCACACAGGAATCGTTATATGGTTTTGCTCAGCTGAGCCCTGTTCTGGTGGACCATCCTGATCATGGGCCCAGCGTAAACACTATTGTACAAACTTTCTTCTCGGACATTATTCATTTCCTCAACAACAACAAAAACCATTGACTGTTCATCTGGTGTTCTTCCTCGTAGGAGTAGAACTTCCTCAAAACCAGTTAGAGCTTCCTCGTAACTGGCGTGGAACCTGTTAGAGAAATAACATACCTGGTGAGAGCACTAGTCACTGATCCTACTAGCTGAGCGTAGGCCTACGGCCTCGCTCAGATATCTATCAGCTAACTAAACTCTGTCATAGAGCTGAGGAGCTCATCCCCTTGGTCCGAATCAGGCTAAGACAAGGAAAAACCAATAGACAGAGTGCAGAACCCCAGTGGGCACCCCACTGGAAGATCCCACCATTGGACATTTCCCCTATCTCCCAACCCATCCTCAATCTTTCCAAATATCACCCCACTACACTATTCTCACTAGCAGAGCTAATTCTCACTTCACTACCCTATTCTCAACAAGCAGAGCTAATTATCACTTCACTACGTTAAAGTCCTAAACTCTACTATCACCAGTCTATCCCACATTAATTATACCTAAATATAAGCTATGTAGTACCTTATGTAACACTGCTTTTCTCCTGAATCACATCTACAATTTGCGATGACAGGCACGTGTAAATTAAATTTAGTTAATCCCGCACACGGTAGATGTTTTTTCAAATTCCAACAGAGCTAGCGAAAACACCGTCCGTCTTCGGCCAACTCTCTAGTTTACAATCACTGTAACAAGCTTGGTTTTTCAAACAGTCTTCGATTGTTCTAGTGACTTCCTTTGATGTCACGCAGGTGTCCTCAAGGGCAACTAACTATTTCAGAAATCTTCTCTTCCCCTTGTTCAACAAATGCAAACGTTGTCTCCCTTGTTTTGACAACCAAAACAAGCCAGCGTGTCACAACAACATGCCTACAATTTTCTGTCTTGTGGGGGAACTTTCAAAGACGGCTGTACCGTTTCATCTCACCGACTCCCGTAATAAACAACTTGCAGTTGCGAATCAGACTGTCTTTGTTATCTGTATCATCTGATTGTTAAATTACAGTGAGTTCGCGACACTCAGGCAGGAGGGAGAATTGTGAAGGAGGACTCTGGTGCTTTTGTTGAGACTACAAGTAGCCTGACTATGGAAGTCATGGCAGTAAGTAAAGCAATAATGTGGCTCGAGACACAGACATTCACTAGGACATGTTTCCTTAGGGACGCAATGAGCATGCTCACGAGGATAGAGATGGGGTGGATCCGAAGAGAGTAGTTGCTGTCTCTGGAGCGGTCTCGGCTGGCAAAGATTCGTTTAATCTTCATGCCAGGGCATGCGGGAGTACAAGGAAATGAGCGGACCAACAAGCTCGCAGGTAAGGCTACTGTGGAGGGCGGACACGCCATGGACCAGGCTGACATTCTGAATGCTCTACGAGAATTAAGACTTTTGAGAGAACCAAGTGATGACTGTGATTCTGCAACCATGGTCAGACTGCGAGAACAGCAAATTAAAAGAGGTGTGGCCAAACAATAAAGCTACGCAGGAAGCCAAAGAAGATTGATAAACCAACTGGTTTCGTTAGCAGCTACACGCTGCGGGATTTGATGAGGAGGGGATCGAAGCACTTATGGACTGAATGGTTCGAAGTGCAATGAGGATGATCTGTCGACTGACTGACTAACTAACTAACTAACTAACTAACTAACTAACTAACTAATTAACTAACTAACTAACTAACTAACTAATTAACTAACTAACTAACTAACTAATTAATTAACTAACTAACTAACTTATGACTAATCTTAACTAATGTGTCTTGCAGTGCGCTGTAAAAATTTTAAATTTCGTTCTCCTCTGCTGTTGATGTAGGTGCACATATATGTATGAGAATTGTGTTTTCTGGATGGCCTCTAAGTCTGATATTGAGAATTATATCATTAAACGGGTCCAATTAAAGCTTTTGATGTTGTTTTATCAACACAAAATGTCACCCCGCTCTGGCCTCCGACGTTTCTACCATAATATATGAAAAGACTTCCATTTTCATTTATTTAAATATTCCTTGCCTCTCCAGCGATGTTCACTAATTCCTAATATTTGAATATTTAACCTCTCAATCTCATAACATACTACTGTAAGCTTTCCTTCATACACGCGTCTCACATTCCGCGTTCCTAGTCTCACTCTGCTTCTTAGTCTGACACATAGGATTTCCTTGGTAACACCATCGGGACAAATCTCCGTCATCACGATTACTAGTACTGGCCCCCGCGTCACACTCTTCTCCAGTGTTTTCTGATATGCGTGACCTAGGGATCTCATCACCAGATCTCTTTCTTATTATGTTTTATGTCATGGTTGTTAGAGTTTCTTTGCAACTTTTGCAGAAGGTAATTTGCCGTTGGTTTCCTTCTGGGCAGTGACTGTACTATTCGGAGGCCATAGCCATTGTCTCATGAGATCATCTGCCTGTCGCCGCAGAGTGCAGACCATAACCAACTACTACAATCTGTCGGCTGCTTTCACACTCCATCCACCACCTGTTTCAATGGTTACACGCGACCCTGATGGGGGAGCTAAACGGGTACTCCACCTTGCCCAAGGGTGTCCCTTAGACTAACGGAGAAAAGGAGGCGTCTTACATCTCCTGTGATAGGGAATACCCCTACCGATAGTCTTTGTATCCAAATAAACACACGTTTTGTTTTCTTATAGAAGTAGATGAAAGAAGTAGAGACTAGAGGATGCACTACTAGACAATATAAAACTCGAACGCTATGGCTACAGACAGGGATTTGAACCTGTCACCTCCAAATGACCACAGCACCTCGCAGCAGGAACAAGTGTACTTCGAAGCATGACCAACTAGACACCCTTAAAAAATAAGGTGCCTTCATCAGCCAGATCTATCCTCCACATAAACCCACAATTATGGAATATGGACATAATTCGTATCTAACCATTGAGATAGCACCAAAGGTCTCAACATTGTATATTAAACCATCATGGGTCAAATAACCAGCACACAAACACATGGGGCAGTAATATTGTGTTCAGTATACTAACGAACATTTCAGGAAGAGAAATGATTGGCTGGTTCCAATGTTGTACACGTATTACACATATACTTAGTCGTTGTAGAGCAATGCTTGTTTTTTATTTAATTTCTCATCATCATCATGCGCCATACCAATAAGCATGGACGGTCATATCTAGCCACCTCACACGATCACTAGAGTCGCGGATTAGCTCTGTGTTCTTGTCTCGGCCATACCATGTTGCCAAGCTATCCTGGTATGTACTTCTCTGCCTTTTGCTTGTTATTTTCCCATCAATCTTGCCAGTTGTCACTAAGTTCTCCAATTTATTTCTTCTCATATTGTGTTCAAACAATATTGACTATTTACGTCTAATTTCTATAATCAGTTTACGGTTTTCATTATTTAATTTCTACCCTCACAATCCCAGACGATACCCAGAAACATAACGGTAACCCATTTTATGAGGCTGCTAGACGGCTCTGTGGCAAAGGGGTTATGGACCTGTTCGCAATCTCGCATATCGCGTTCGAAACACAGCTGCGGGCCTTGCGTTGGTTTGTATAAAACACTATGGTTGCCGGTCATTCAGAAATCACTGGCAAACTACTGAAAGTAAACTTGCCAAGAAATCACAAACAGCCAAGAAATGCTGGATTTGACTGTGACTTCCTGTAAAGTTTATGCAACTAACTTTTAACTAACTTGACGCTAGAGACGACCTGGTTACAAATAACACAATTCCATCGCTCCTATTTACTTATTCACTTTCTACAAAAAAGGAAGGAGACAGCATAATTCTAGTTTCTCTAATCCCACAACACTTACTTGATACCAAATGTACCGGTACTGCCATAATTTATCTTAGATCAACGGAAGCTACTGCTGTCAGTTTCACTAACAGAACCGTGTGGAAGTCTTGCAAGTAAAGTGAGAGCTTCTTGGAGTCGGATGTCCGTCGTGAAGACTGAGGTACCTCTTCCGATCTCTAGAAAGTCCACAGACATGTAGTCCACTATTTGCCTCATTATCTGTTTCCAAGCTTTTGTCAGTGTAGCTTAGTGGGGGAAACTGTTGTACAGCTGAGGTGGTGTGAATAAATACAACAATATGTTTTAAGTGTAGGATGTTATTTGCTTTTTTTCAGTTTAGGTTTTCTTCTTTTATGTTGTCGTCTTCTTCTTCTCTTTCTTATTCTCTATCTTTTGTTTACCATTTCTTTTCCTTCTTTTCCTCCATTTATTCTTCTTCTTATTTCACATTTTCTTGTTGTTGTTCTTGTTATTGCTTTTGTTTTTGTTGTTGTTGTTGTTGTTGTTGTTGTTGTTGTTGTTGTTGCTCTTCTTTTTCTTCTTCTTCTTCTTCTTCTTCTTCTTCTTCTTCTTCTTCTTCTTCTTCTTCTTCTTCTTCTTCTTCTTCTTCTTCTTCTTCTTCTTAAGGTGCCTGATCTAAAGTAGACATATGTCTGTTGTTTGATCATCTCGTGAAATTGATGTTGCAATATTATCATTATTATTATTAATATTAATTTTTGCCAGACTGTTTAAACTTTCAACATTCATCTTTATCAGCCTTTCCTTGCCTATCTCGCCTGTTATTACCGAACTATAAACACTGGGTAGCGCCATGCACTGTTTTGGGGAGCAATGTGGATGGGGATGGAGGTGAGTTTGGGGGTCTTGGGGACAGAGGGGTAAAGTAAATGCAAAAGGCGCAATGGAAACCTTAGTAGCGGACTGACTTGATGCTCGCCTGTCGGACCAATGGTCATGGGTTCGAGGATTTGTAACAATGATTCCAGGTGGATCCAGTCTAAAATAGGTATCAGGAAATGTCTTGGAAAGTAGAGGAGGCCGACGTGATATTGACCATATCACCCATCGAGTGCTGATAGGTCTGTACAAATATGGGTCAAGCCATATACCTAATGCGTGTCGTAGGGTGCTTTACTATCAAGGTACAAGAAGAGCTACCGTGGCCTTGAGATACGTGTGATGGTCAAAGGAGATTGAAGCTAGCGCCAAGAGTGTAATATTCAACGACTACTGCTGCTGCTACTGTCGTTACTGCTACTAATACTACTATTGCTGCTACTGCTACGACGAGGATAAGTTAATAAGTAAGTCACAAATGGCTGTAGAAAAATAACTAACTATGATAACAACTTGAAACCAGTTTATTTTTATACATACATTGTCCCTTTATTTCTCAACATAATTTCCACAAAATTGATGCATTTATCCCATCGTTTTATCAGTCCTCCCAAACCGGTGGCCACTTCACATGGCCGAGACAAGAACGAGGAGCTGATTCACAACTCTAGTAATCGTGTGAGATGGTAAAACATGACCGCCCACGCTTAACGACATGGCACATGATGATGATGACTGGAAATCTCACCCTAACCACTGTTTTGCACACACCACCAAGCCACCGAGTTTTTTATGTGTAAGTAGACAGTCGATAAAAAACAGTCGAGCAGTCTGGGAATGCATCAGTACCAGAATTGCCTATGTAATCAAGGATATTGATTGTGTTAACAGTAACACCGATGATTTGTGTGAGCTGGTATGTTTAAACTAATGACAGTGCCTGTGAATGGAGATGTGATTGAGAGGCGATGTTATCTTAGTCAATTAATTGGCAACATGAGTGCTCCGTACACACACTTAGATAATAAAAGCTATGGATTGGATTGGTATGTGGATTGTACTGGATTACTTCCGTTGCATGCGGATGCCTCCTTACGAAGTGCGATAGTGCAGTGGCTAACAAGTTTACCTATCAACCCGGTGCGATAGTGCAGTGGCTAACAAGTTTGCCTATCAACCCGGTGCGATAGTGCAGTGGCTAACAAGTTTGCCTATCAACCCGGTGCGATAGTGCAGTGGCTAACAAGTTTGCCTATCAACCCGGTGCGATAGTGCAGTGGCTAACAAGTTTGCCTATCAACCCGGTGCGATAGTGCAGTGACTAACAAGTTTACCTATCAACCCGGTGCGATAGTGCAGTGGCTAACAAGTTTACCTATCAACCCGGTGCGATAGTGCAGTGACTAACAAGTTTGCCTATCAACCCGGTGCGATAGTGCAGTGACTAACAAGTTTACCTATCAACCCGGTGCGATAGTGCAGTGGCTAACAAGTTTGCCTATCAACCCGGTGCGATAGTGCAGTGACTAACAAGTTTACCTATCAACCCGGTGCGATAGTGCAGTGGCTAACAAGTTTGCCTATCAACCCGGTGCGATAGTGCAGTGACTAACAAGTTTACCTATCAACCCGGTGCGATAGTGCAGTGACTAACAAGTTTACCTATCAACCCGGTGCGATAGTGCAGTGGCTAACAAGTTTGCCTATCAACCCGGTGCGATAGTGCAGTGACTAACAAGTTTACCTATCAACCCGGTGCGATAGTGCAGTGGCTAACAAGTTTGCCTATCAACCCGGTGCGATAGTGCAGTGGCTAACAAGTTTACCTATCAACCCGGTGCGATAGTGCAGTGGCTAACAAGTTTGCCTATCAACCCGGTGCGATAGTGCAGTGGCTAACAAGTTTGCCTATCAACCCGGTGCGATAGTGCAGTGGCTAACAAGTTTGCCTATCAACCCGGTTTCGTATTTTCGAATCCACATTTTTTTTTTTTAATTGGCCTTAGCTTCCAGGCCGACTCAGCCTAAAATGAATACCAGGAAAAGTTTGTTGCATATTCTTTACAGGACGTAGCCGTCAACCCCAGCATTATATGGCTGTATTGATTCCTGGGCAAGTTTACTTTCAGTCGTTTTCCATTGCTTTCTAAACGACCGGCACTCAAGCCATTGTATGGAAATACCAACGTTAGGTGGTTTGCTTCCAAATAGCCCACAGCTGTGTTTCGAACGCGGTGTGCGGGATTACGAATGAGGAAATGTCTTCTTAAATAAAGGCTGTTGGCATAGTATTTCCCAAGTCATCTATCGTGTACCGATTGATCTACAGAAATATGGGGCCAGCAAAATAAACCCTAAACTCCTCAAGGCACTTAGAGGGATCCTTTACATTGGGTTTTTATCTCCAGTCTGCTTCTATAGATCAAACAGGTAAAGACTTACCACCGCGCACTATCCCGTTCACTGACAAAGCTCTAAATGTGTGTATACTGAAATCACACATTTTATGTTTTTCCTCCCCTAGGTTTTTAATTTTGGAAACTTAGTCTAGGAAACTAGGAAAAGTTTGAAGGCAGTGGAAATGTGATTCCTGAGACGAAGTTTACGCATACCTTGGGCTGCCAGAGTAATTAACAACGATCACCTGGAAGAGCTAGGCTAGTGACAGTGTAACATTATATACAACTATAAGAAATAGGCAACCCGCACTATTTGGTCATGTGATGAGAAGAGCAGCATTGGAAAACATCGTAACGATTTGAAAGATCAATTGGAAAATAAACAGAGGTAGACTAAGAAAAATTATGCATGATGGACTGAGACGGTGACATGGAGGAATATGATCAGCAGTGTTGATTCACAACACAAAGAACCGAGATATGTGGAGAGACATAAACGTCAGCTGCCAGGGCATATGATGATGATGATGATGATGATGATGATGATGATGATGATGATGATGATGATGATGATGATGATGATGATGATGATGATGATGATGATGATGATTGACATAAGCCTGGGTCACTGACATTGAGGTGAGTGACCGGGCATGAGGAAGAATGGAGATGAAAGTGGGAGACAGTAAAGTGACTGACCTGGCTATGAGTAAACAGCCAGTCTTTAGAGATAATGGGAAGGGTGAGTGTGGACCCCAGGGGATGGGGCGAAAGACAGTTGTGTGTTGTGTGAAGTCAAGGGACTTCAGGGGAGTGGATGGGTAGATGCCGAACTGATCGGTAGGCTGAGTGAGAGAAGAGACTGACTGCGGGGCAGTTGATGTTTGGACTCCGAGCTGAGGGGAGTTGATGTTTGGACTCCGAGCTGAGGGGAGTTGATGTTTGGACTCCGAGCTGAGGGGAGTTGAGTTTGAGATACCGAGGTAGTCGGTAGTCCACGGACAACGGGGTTGTGTTATGCTCCGAGTTGTGAAGACAGGCCTGAACCAGAGTGGGTTCTATAGTTGAGCAGTGGCTCCAACCCAATGTGTGGGTGTGTTGTAGAAGATCCAGCCGTGCATAGTAGCTGGATTACCTGTCTTGTGGATGTGATAGAGCAGGCCGTGAGAAGGTATTGATGTGTGCTGGTTAAATCGTGAGGAGGATATTTCTATTCTATGGATTTACATTGTTTCTGGATATATATACATGTTCCGTCTGTCCGTCTTATTTTTGGAATAAATGATTATGTGCGCCAACGGAATCTTGTTTCATGACTGGTGAAAGTGCACTTCGGGGGTGAGTTGGTTTAAGAGACAGTTAGATATCTCAATTGACACACCATGAACATCGTTACCTAGACAACGACCATCACACGACTATAACAAGCAAAGAACATCAAGAACATTGATATTATCATCAAGAAACATGTGACAATGATGATGATGATGGTGATGATCAGCATGGAGGAGACCTAATCCATATTCTCTTTCCATCTCCAACTGCCGAAAGATGTGTACCTTGCGCACAGTGTCCGCGAGTCATGGTAGTCTTCCGCCGACCGATCCACTCTCCCAGGATCAGCAGGAGGGTGGAATAAGGTCACCATCCTTTTCTAAATGTTATAAAACTTCTACATATTCCTTGAGCCGTGTTAGAGTGGTGGCTAGACGCTCGCCTACTGACCTAGTGATTAGGGGTTCGAGCCTGCATGGAAGCAGATGTTTATAATTCACCTGATTTCCTAGATCGACCCATCCTAAAATTATTTTCCCTCTATAAACCGTCGGGGCATAAGCCCTCCACCAAATGACTCCAAGCCCTCAGCCAAATCACTCCAAGCCCTCAGCCAAATCACTCCAAGCCCTCTTATCCGTAGCTATCCCATGCAGCTCTGTCCATGTCTTTCTCTATTTTATTCATGTCCGTGCAGAGTTCTCTTCTTCATTTATTTGTAGGTCTTCTCTTGTTTCTTTTTGCCTCGTAGATTGCAGATAATGGCCTTTCTAGTTCTCAGGTTTTCTAAGTGGATGCACTATCCGGCACAAGCGTCTTTTCTTGATTCGATGTTATTTGTCTAGTTCTCTCCATGCGCTCCACATTGGTGATTCTGTAATGCCATTTTAGTCCTTCCATTTTGCGCAGGCACCGATTAAAACCCGCCTAACATTGTTACCAGGAAATGTGTTGAGAAGTAAAAACGACCAGCGTAATACTGACCACACTACCTAGCGAGTGTAAAATGGTCCATAAACATATGGGTTTAGAACCCCACATCATGGCGCCTTAAGGCGTGTACACGAGTCCCATACTCTTCCTGTACAACACACTCCACGTCAGGTCTGCTCCTGTTAGATAAGGATGTGGCATCTCTAGGTCATGAGGTCAGCAATGTTGATATAGAAGACATGTAGTGATCCATGGATTGTGCTGGTTCCAGACGCTGGTTACCAACAGCACATCGTGGCAAAGTGACATATATTACTGGACAAGTCAGAGAGAGATTGTTGCATATTACTGGACACGTCAGAGAGAGAGACAACGAACGAACGAACTAACAGACTTTATTTTCAAAGGGTAACAAATTGGGCACACAGGCCCGTCTTACATTCGGCCCTTCCAATCACTCATCTTTCTTTCATCAACAGTGCATAGGAAAAAAACATTGTCACATGAATTTTGTAAACATAAACAATGCATATTACTATGTTATGAGACACATCAACCACCCACCCACACATCTCCCATTCACTCCAACTCCACCACCCAACCACACACATACCCACACACACATACATGCCCCTACCCATCCACCACATCCCTACACCTACACATCTCCCCACCCACACACACCTCTCACCCACCACACACCCCATCCACCCACACCCCAAGCACACATACATTCCCCAACCCACACATCCCCCATCCACACACATCCACCCACCTACACACATATCCTCTACCCGTCCCATTACCCACCAACAATCACTCACTCACATATCCTCCTCCACCCACACACCTCCAATCACCCAGCCAAACACACATTCCTCATCCACACATTCCCCACACACACACACATCTCCCCGTCAACTCACATATTCCGCACCTACCCACACACAAATCCCGCACCCAGCCACATAATCTCCCATCTCCCCCAGCCCACTCACAGATCCCGAGCCCACCCCTACAAACATCCCCCACCATCTCCTAACCTACACACACTCACCCACCCACATATCCTCTACCCACCCACACATCCTCTACCCACCCATCCCCCAACCAAACATCCCTTAACCACACACCCTTACTCATATACAATCACCCACCCACACATCCTCTACCCAACCACA
>OY992885.1:35835609-35900609 GCA_963921405.1 Cepaea hortensis
GGATATTCATGTGTTTCTGTGTACTACGTTGTTGGTCAACCGTGCACGTTTATTAAACGTGGATGTTTCGTTGACTATATTGTCGAAGTAATGCAGCAACCCTGGATGCGATTTTGTATAATGCATTGATTCGTGAAATTAGACGTAGCCAACCTAAACGTAGTGGTCTCCTTGGTTAAGGTTTTGCGGACGCGATTCGTGATCCCGCTTACCTGCATCATAAACAAAGCTGAGACCGATTTGGCAGCAGACAGCGTCGTGCTGGGTTTTAACGTGTTGGTATGGAAGCCGGTCGTTCAGAAAGTAATGACAAACTACTGAACGTAAACTCGCCAAGACATCAACAACAGCAGTAAAATGCTGGTGTTGACAGCGATGACCTGTAAATCTATATATATAAATCAAAGTGTATGTATGTAAATATGTAAATATGTAAATATGTATGTCCTTTATTTTTTCGCTAACGGCCCATCCGATTGAGATGAAATTTTCTACACGCCTTCCTTTCATTCCAGAGCTGTCAACTGTCGTATTTTTTTTTCTTCTTCCTCCTCCTCCCTCCTCCCATTCCCAAAATACGTACGTAAATATATGATGATGATGATGAAAGAATCCCCGAACCAAAACGCTTGGGAAAGGGAAGAAAATGACGTGACTACACATTAGCTAAGGGACTTAACTCTAGAAAAAGTTATTTCAAGGGGCATAACTTTTAATAACATTGTTGTATAACTTATAGTCATATTGTTGTATCGTTTTCAATGATTTATAAACTCTTTGTCTATAGTTATGTACCGGCATATGAGTTATAATAAATAATGATACAATCTTTTAGACATTTTCAAAGTTTACATAAAAATAATGCATAATGCATAACATTGTAACTCATCTTTCTATACTTAAGAAGTTATCTAAAAGATGTTGAACAATATCATCGCATCTTTAGTGTTTTCCGCCATCATATCGACACGATTCGCTTGACAGCACTTCTCAGCGCTATCAAGCCAAGACGCCTTACACATTTCAAGCAGTCTGATACGGGGGGGGGGGGGGAATGGCACGTCGTAATAGCACAAAGAAACAAGCAGCTTCCAAGATGCATAGTGAGAAAACCGACCAGACTATCAAGAAGACGAACCTGCCTTTGGAGAGTCTGCATGCAAGCTGTAATAAAGTATCTGAACCTACAGTCAATGAAACTACCAATAAGAAGAGCGACGACTACCCACAGACGAACACAAAAACTTGTGAGAGGAAGGAGGACCAAGACACCAGAATCAGAAACACTGATTCAAACACAGTCAGATGGGTGGTCAAGCGGCACATGCATGAATACGCACAAGATGCAATGACATATGTTCGCGCATATGGCCGCCCAGATTTGTTTATTACCTTCACATGCAATCCTACATGGGATGAAATAACAGAACTGTTGTTAACTGGACAATCATCATCAGATCGCCCTGATATTTCCGCACGTGTGTTCAAACAAAAATTGAAATCTTTAATGGATTTAATTGTCAAGCATCACGTTTTTGGAGAGACACGCTGTTGGATGTATTCCATCGAATGGCAAAAAAGAGGATTGCCACATGCACACATTTTGATTTGGTCGATGGAAAAAAATCACACCAGATCAAATTGATCAAGTCATCTCAGCAGAAATACCAGATGTCGACATTGATCCAGAGTTACTTGAAGTCGTCACCAAAAACATGATTCATGGTCCATGTGGCTTCCTCAATAACAATTCACCTTGCATGTCTGATGGAAAATGCACAAAACGGTACCCAAGACATTTACATGCAGAGACAATCACTGGCAATGACGGATATCCACTATATCGTCGACGCTCAACTGAAGATGGCGGCAAATCTATCACTTTAAAAGTACGAAACAATGATCTTCAAGTCGATAATCGTTGGGTTGTACCGTATTCACCGTTACTCTCGAAAACGTACAAAGCACACATCAATGTCGAGTATTGCAATTCGGTTAAATCGATCAAGTACATTTGCAAATATGTCAACAAAGGAAGCGATATGGCAGTTTTTGGAGTGGGAAATGCAACTGCGTCTATCGATGAAATAGACCAATATCAAGTGGGACGCTACATTAATAGTAATGAAGCAGTATGGCGTATTTTATCATTTCCAATCCATGAACGTCATCCAACAGTTGTTCATTTGGCAGTGCACCTTGAAAATGGACAGCGCGTGTACTTCACAACAGAAAATGCAAGTGAACGAGCATTGTCACCACCACCAACAACGTTAACTGCATTTTTTTCATTGTGTGGGAATGATATGTCTGCAAAGACACTACTTTACTCTGAAGTGCCAACATACTACACATGGAATGCATCAGCGAAAAAGTTTCAACGTCGCAAACAAGGTAAAGCAGTTGAAGGACATACCAATTTATATTCGACCGACGCGTTAGGCCGTCTGTACACTGTTCACCCAAACAATGCAGAATGCTTTTACTTGCGATTACTGTTAATCAACGTACGTGGACCGACATCCTTTCAAGAATTAAGAACAGTAAACGGTCAAGTATGTGCCACTTATCGTGAAACTTGCCAAGAATTACATCTTCTTGAAAACGATGCACACTGGGACACTTCACTCGCTGATGCATCAAATACTGCTCAACCACAGCAAATACGCACATTATTTGCCATCATATTGACAACTTGCTTCCCATCCAATCCAAAAGATCTTTGGGAAAAATACAAAGACTGTATGAGTGAAGACATCCTACATCGTTTGCGTGCAATGAATCAAAATCCGGACATTCAATTCACACAAAATGTGTATAATGAAGCATTGGTTTCGACGGAGGACATATGTTTGGCAATCGCTAACAAACCACTGGTACAATTGGGAATGACTGCGCCAGATCGATCTGCAAACGATCTTTTCGATCGTGATTTGCAACGAGAATCACTCTTTGATGTCGACGAATTGTGTGCATTTGTTCAAACGAATCTTCTGAAATTGGTTCCAGAACAACGTATAGTGTATGACATAATGATGCATGCAATTAAAAGCCAAACCGGCGGATTGTATTTCCTAGATGCGCCCGGGGGCACAGGGAAAACTTTTCTCATTTCACTTATATTGGCAACCATACGATCACGACAAAATATTGCGCTGGCTATCGCATCATCTGGAATTGCGGCAACTCTTTTGGATGGTGGCCGAACAGCACATTCAGCACTAAAATTGCCCTTGAATATTCACATCACTGAGACACCAACATGCAATATCCGAAAAAATTCTGGAATGGGTAAAGTACTCCAATCATGTCAACTCATTGTATGGGACGAATGTACTATGGCACACAAAAAAGCATTGGAGGCGCTTCATCGTACACTACAAGATTTCAGAGGAAATGAACAGCTCTTCGGTGGCGCACTTATTTTATTGTCTGGTGATTTTCGACAAACTCTACCAGTTATACCACGTTCAACACCCGCTGATGAACTTAATGCATGTCTGAAATCATCAGTTTTGTGGCGACACGTTCAGAAATTGACTTTGAAGACCAACATGCGTGTACAACTACAACATGATGCATCCGCAGAAGTTTTCGCAAAACAATTGTTGGATATTGGGAATGGAAAAATGCCAATCGATGAATCCACACATAGTATCACGTTGCCAACAAACTTCTGTAACATCACAGCAACTATAGACGAATTAATTGACAAAGTTTTCCCAAATATGGCACGGAATCACAAAAATCATCAATGGCTCAGTGCACGTGCTATATTAGCAGCTAAAAACAACGATGTCAATGCCATCAATTGCGCCATTCAAAACGAAATACTAGGCGAAGCGACAACGTATAAGTCCATCGATTCTATGATGAATCAAGACGAAGTTGTCAATTATCCAACTGAATTCTTGAATTCCCTTGATTTGCCAGGCATACCGCCGCACGTTTTAACATTGAAAATTGGCGTGCCTATCATTCTTCTCCGAAACATCAATCCACCTCGACTTTGCAACGGTACCAGGCTTGCAGTCAAAAAGATGATGAACAATATCATCGAAGCTACAATTTTGAATGGGAAATTTAAAGGAGAAGATGTACTGTTGCCTCGCATCCCAATGATTCCAACAGACATGCCATTCGAATTCAAACGCCTGCAGTTTCCGGTGCGAGTTGCATTTGCCATGACGATCAACAAAGCACAGGGACAATCGCTACAAGTGTGTGGACTAAATTTGCAAAATCCGTGCTTCACACACGGACAGCTATATGTGGCCTGTTCACGCGTTGGAAAATCTTCGGATTTATTCGTCTACGCACCAGACAGAAAAACAAAAAATATTGTTTATCAAAAAGCACTACGTTAGACATCATATTTGGTGTTCGGCCATAACTTGAAATTTATACAAGATTTAAAAAAAAATAATCCTAGCATTAAGCAAACTTTTCTCCTCTAGATAGACAGACAGACAGGCAGGCATGCAGGCAGGCAGGCAGGCAGGCAGGCAAGCAGGAGAGGAGGCAAAGAAGAGAAGAAGGATGGGAATATGAGAAGAAGTAGAATTTGGGGATGAAAAAGAGGGGAAGAAGAAAAAGAGGTTGAGAAGAAGAAGGCGAAAAGGATGAGAAAGATAAAAAAAAAGGAGGATGAGGAGAATAGAATGAAAAATAGTAGAAAAGTACAAATGTCTTCATGCTTTTTAAATGCATTATGTTCTGGTGTTTCTTTAACACATTTGATCCTGGGGGAAATTTTTGGCTTTATGTCATAGTCGTAATCTAACACCTTTAGTTTTGGGGTATATTTGACAAAGCTGCCCTCGTGTAACTTTAACCCATTCTGCCTTGATTATTGCTTTAGACTCCTGCCTCTGAACCACTTGGATCCAACATTGATTATCCTCTAAACATGATTGTCAGAAGATGTTGATTTAAGTGCCGGGGTCCATGTGGTACTTCCAGCATGCCAGCACAATAATAACAACATCAAGTGCAGTTGTGTTTAGAAAATAGGTGCATAACATCGTATATTCACAGCAAATGCCCGGTATCAGTTGCAAGTTTATTTGTTGCTTTCACTTTCTGTATTTCAAACTGCTATAATAATAACTCTTTCTGTTCCAGGAGTTTATTACTTTAAAATAACACATTTGTATGATATTCTTCATGTCAAGTTTCTCAAATACAAAGTTAGTTTATCTATTTGCAAATTATTTAAAGTAGCCTCAGCAAGTGTTACATAAAAACTGCACGTCATTACGAGTGCAAATGACTCAAGAGTCTCATTGTTGATGTTAACCTAATGAAGAAATAAATCACTATTACTGCCTCTAAAATTGTCTTATTTAAAACGAAATCAGCCACAGGCAAGTGAGGACTACATTATTGTATTACTTTAGGCTGACCGTACATACTTCACGAAATCATGCTCATTATGTGAACGATCCTGCAAGATTCTCGACTCTACAGCAGACAATATAACTATAGTGAATATTTCTTGAATTCAATAATTCAGTTTTCCATTTCATGTTTTCAACTTGGCATTGCTTGTCAGGTTCTGGGCGAAGCCGGGCCGGATCAGACAGATAGACAGACAGATAGACAGACAGACAGACAGATAGATAGTCGGGAACGGGAACGTGAGCTTATATGACTACTTATATGAATTAAATGAGATGCTCCACACCAGGAGCTGGGCGATGCCGGGCCGGGTCAGACAGACAGACAGACAGACAGACAGACAGTCGGTAACGGAAACGGGAACTTATATGACTACTTATATGAATTAAATGAGATGCTCCCCACCAGGGACTGGGCGAAACCGGGCAGGGTCAGGCAGACAGATAGACAAACAGATAGACAGACAGATAGACAGTCGGGAACGGGAACTTATATGACTACTTATATGAATTAAATGAGATGCTCCACACCAGGAGCTGGGCAATGCCGGGCCGGGTCAGACAGACAGACAGACAGACAGACAGACAGACAGACAGACAGACAGACAGACAGACAGACAGACAGACAGACAGACAGTCGGTAACGGGAACGGGAACTTATATGACTACTTATATGAATTAAATGAGATGCTCCCCACCAAGGACTGGGCGAAGCCGGGCCGGGTCAGCTAGTAGTATATAATATTTAAAATAAAGCCTAAACGTGTTTTTGTGTATGTAGTGATTCGAGAAATTAGGCGTAGCCAGCCTAATTGTGTTTTTGTGTATATATTGATTCGTGATATCAGACGTAGGCAGTCAAGACGTTGTGGGCGAGCAATGAGGAACAATAAACTGAATAATGTAGTGACAATTAACAAGCTTGATGGAAAAAGAGCAAGGGGAAGGCAGAGAGATAAACATCTGGACAGCTAAGCCATATGACATAATCGAGACAAGAACACAGAACTGGTGATCGTGTGAAATAGTGAACCATGACCACTCAGCCTTATTTGGGAAGCACATGATAATTATTATCTTTAAAAGATGATTTATTTTTTATTCATATTTGTAATTAGGGGTCATAGTAGTTAGCAAGAGTTTTCAGTCTCGTCCTTTTCTATTATTTCTTCGCTTCACCTGCACCAGTATTTCCTATGTCAACAGGGGACGGGACAACAGCCGAAGGTGCGACACCGGAGACAGCCACCGGTCCAGCTTTGGCAGAACTGTTCACGTTGTCAACTCTTTCGCGTTTAAGATCTCCAAGACACTGGCAAACAAATCTGCTCTCGGCCTTTTGGCTATGATCAAAGTGTACATGGCACACAAGGACGTGGAACCCCAAGGGGCAGCTCTGGTCCGTAGGGAACCTTAAGCTCTACAAAAACATTTAAAAGCTAGCTGAGACGCAAGAAATAGTTTACATCTATTCTTCATCGTTAATATTGTCGTCTTCTTCTTCTTCCTCTTCATCCTTTTATTTCAAATTTTTGGATATCCTTCAAGCATCCAATGTTTCCATTGTAGATCAATGGTTATCAGACGACCTGCAATATACCATGATCTTCTTTGTAAGGAAAACTCTGGAGAATGTGTACATGTCGTTTCTATGCATGATATCTGCCTACTCTATTCGTTACATAGTTTAAAAGTGATGCAATACTGCACAGCATCAAAACGGATTTATTTCCCCTTTTTCCAGTCTCCAATTTATCTCCCTTACAATAGAGTTTCAATCATACCTCGCGCCAGGTATTGATTGAATTATTCAGAAGAGCACCTTTAACCCCTGTCCTGAATTATAAATTAATAAACATAAGCGCAAACAGAAGAAAACAGCTGGAAGTTTCAGTTTCACTCCATTAATGAAAGTACGTAAATTAGTGTTCACTCTCTTTCCCAAATTTGATTACACAGGCCCAATAGTAATATAAATGTGAGTGGAGATTCACACCATGAGATGTTGGTTGTACGAAGATGAACTTAAAAATCTCGCGGCTGTATCTTGATGGAAAAACAACTTTCCCGATACCAAGAATTACAACTATGTTTGGGACATGTGAGTGGAATATAAGAATATTCAATCTAATATAGTTGGGGAAATGTATCTGGAAAATTGGAAGCCATGCTTTGAATTCTTAACTCATTCAGTGCCGAAGGATAATATATTACCAAATGTGATCTCTCATTTAGACAGAAGGACGATATAACGTCATACTAGGGTCATCGTGTTATTTGTTTTGTTTCGTGTATCTTCCACAATTTCAATGTATAGAGAACAAACATTTACATTATACATACTTGTTCATTTGATTGTAAACCATGTTTGGTCCAAACGTATATTTTGTTTGTCACCGAATCAGTTAAATATATGTTTCAACTTATTTGCTGAAATGTAACTAGAAGATGAATTTGATAAAACACAGAAACATTATTTGGGAATTGAGTGACAGACCAGTATCGTTGTGATTCTGTCCTTTTGATAAGTTTGGCTACATGGTTTTCCGGGTCGGTCTGTCCATCCACCCTGAATTGTTTGTCTCTTTAAACCCCAATCTATGATCCTGTTAGTGTTTCTGGCTGTCACAACATTCCCCAGAGACTCTCTCCTCACAGCATAACCAAGAATTACGACTGGTCTTGATCTGAATGATCGGATATCTTCTGAAACAAACCCAATGTATCTGAGAAACTATAACACTGGTTTTCTGTTTAAATTTAAAACATACCACAAACATTAATTATTTAGTTGTATGTCCTTTATGTTAAAGAGGAAAAATTTGAGGTGGTGGAAATTTTTGAATATCTTGGGTCATTGATTGCCAACAGTGATGACACAATAAAAGAAATTAAAAGACGAATATCTATTGCTCTTCAAAAACTAAAACAACTGAATACATTGTGGCGTAGAACCGATAGACCTACAAAAATTAGATTTTTAAGAGCATGCATCTTTCCCATTGCAACATACGCCTGTGAGACCTGAACACTTACTAAACAAGCTGAACAGAGCATAAATACCTTTGAATATAAATGTTATAGACGAATTCTAAGAATATCTTGGATAAAGAAGAGAACAAATGCGTCCATACTTCAAGAGCTGAATATTGAAGAAAGTTGGCTATTAAAGACGGTAAACAAAGAAAATTAAAATATTTTGGTCACTTGAATTGTCACGAAAGTTTGGAGAGAACAATAATGGAGAGGTATATGATTTGGAAGAAAGTAAGAGGAAGGCCAAAGTGAAGATGGGTGCAGAATGTTGCGGATGATCTCCAGATGGGTGTATCGGACGCGGTACATCTTGCTTATGGTCGAGCGATTTTCCTGATGGTTGTTATGGGAGCGAAGGTCTGTAAAGGATATGCTACTGAATGAATGAATTAATTAATGTCCTTTACATGACGTTGTAATCAACTCAACATGTATTAACTGTTTTAGTCCAGTTTACATTCAGTAGTTTGCTATTCTATTGCTTTCTAAACGAATGACTCTCATGCCATTGAGAAAATCAATTCAAAGCGATCTGCTCCAAATCCATCTATCCATCATGTGCCATGCCGATAAGCGTGGACGGTCATGTTCTGTCATCTCACTCGATCACCAGAGTCGTGGATTAACTCCGTGTTCCTGTCTCGACCATGCCACGTGGCCACGCCATCCAGGTATTTACTTCTCAGTCTTCCCCTTGGTCTCTTCCCTTCAATCTTGCTAGTCGTCACCAAGTTCTTCAAGTCATTTCTTCTCATAACATGCTCCAAATTGCCTGCTGCCGAATTTGAATCCTGTATGTCGGGATTGTGAAACTGCCTTCACTACATCTAGGCTGAGTCACCATGAAAGTACCGCCACTGAAAGTACCTCCACTTAACATACCGCCACTGAAAGTACCTCTACTGAAAATTCCTCCACTGAAAGTACCTCCACTAAAAGTATCTCATCTGAAAATACCTCCACTAAAAGAACCTCCACTGAAAGTTCCTCCATTAAAAGTACCTGCACTAAAAGTACCGCCACTGAAACTGCCTCTACTGACAACACTCCCACTAAAAGCACTTCCACTAAAAATCCCTCCATTGACAGGACCGCCACAGAAAGTACCTCCACTGTAAGCATCTCCACTGACAGTACCTTCACTGAATGTACCTCCACTTAAAGTACCTCTACTAAAAGTACTTCAACTGAAAACACCCCCACTAAAAGCACATCCACTAAACGTACCTCCATTGAAAGTACCTCTACCGAAAGCACCTCCACTGAAAGATCCACCATTGAAAGTACCTCCATTGAAAGTACCTCCATTGAATGTTCCTCCGCTGAAAGTAGCTACATTGAAAGTACCTCTATGAAAGTACCTCCATTATGGTTTGTTTATCTGCGTGGATATAAGCTGCATAATAACTTACTTATTGGCACCTTGCCGCCTTGACAGACAATATTTGTTACATTGTGCTTCAAAAATAGCGCAAACCGAGACATCCGTTTTCTTTCTCAACACATGATCATCTAATCTTGACTAATACTCTAAGACGTCCGTTTCTTTTCTCAACACATGATCAGCTAATCTTTACTACTACTCTAAGACATCCGTTTCCTTTCTCAACACATGATCAACTAATCTGTACTACTACTCTAAGACATCCGTTTCCTTTCTCAACACATGATCAACTAATCTTTACTACTACTCTAAGACATACGGTTCCGTTCCCAACACATGATCAACTTAATCTTTACTACTACTCTAAGAAATACGGTTCCGTTCCCAACACATGGTCATTTAATGTTAAGTACTTCTGTGAGCTGTCGATTACTAGTCTAGGTTGTTGGGCTCTCTTTAATAACAAATAAATGTTTATAATTCTGTTTACCCACACTTTTAAAAATTGCGTGTACAACAAATGTCTGTGGCCTTAATAGGATTTTTATTGTTAGAAATTCACAGCGAGAGTCGGTGCCAGACCATTTTCCGTCGTAAGTAAAACGAATTAGTATCTCCCCCTATTTCTACTGCCCCATAAAACCGCCCTTTTAGGCCTCATATCTGTTGCCAATATTTAGAAGAAAAACATGTTTAAACTCGAAACTGGAAACTGTTATCTTTATTTTAGAATACTGAAATAAGTTGATGCTCAGGGTAAAATTATCTTTCATACATACAATATAAAATATTCTGGTACACAAAACATGCTGTGCGAAATGGCATACCTTTGAATCAAATGTGTGTCAACTGAACAAAGACAGCTCATGGTCAGCATGTGCCGCACCGATCATCTCACACGATCACCAGTCTTAGAACAGAGTTGTGGCCTTGTCATGATCAGCCTTGTGGCCAAACCATCGGACATTTATCTCACTACTTTCCTCTTGTTATTTTCTCATCAATTTATCATGTGTTACTAATTTCCCCTCATTGATAAAATGTTAGTTTCATATCTTTTACACAACGTAAAGACCAGCATTTTTTGGCTGTTAGTGATGAAAGCTGGCAAGGCCCCCGGTACATATAATATCACAACAGAAATGATTAAAGCTTTAGAAGAATATGGAATAGATCAAGTTACCAGACTGCTGAACACATTATATGATACTGGAGATATACCTTCTGAATTATGTAACTCTGTATTTATTGCAATCCCAAAGAAATCAGGAGCCTTGGAATGTGATCAACATAGAACAATTAGTATAATGAGTCACATCACAAAGATTTTACTATGAATTATCATGCAAAGAGTGAGAAAGAAAATACAACCTGAAATAGGAGAAGAACAATGTGGGTTTGTAGAAGGAAAGGGTACAGTAAATGCTTTGTATATGCTGCGATCAGTTATTGAACGTGCTATAGAAGTAAACAAGGATATACATCTTTGCTTCATTGACTACACAAAGGCTTTCGATAGAGTTAGACATGTCAACATAATGGATATGCTTGCAGATCTACAAATTGATGGGAAAGACATATATTGGAAACAACAAGCTGACATAAGGATTGATATTGAAGTGGGACAATATCAGCCTATTAAGAGAGGTGTTAAGCAGGGATGTGTAATGTCTCCAGATCTTTTTACCCTATACAGTGAAAATAAAATATTTTCAGAAATGTAGAAGATATAAATGGAATCAGTATTGGAGGACGAAACATTAATAACATTAGATATGCAGATGATATAGTATTGATTGCAGACAATGAGCAGGATCTGCAACAATTAGTAGATGCGGTTGTTGTACACAGTGAGCAAATGGGGTTAGAATTAAATTGTAAAAAGACATAGATTATGGTCGTCACTAGGAAGAACGAAATACCACAATGTAATATACAAGTAAATGGGAATATTCTTCAACAAGTGAATCGGAACAATTATCTCGGAACAGTCATAACATCTGATGGGAGATGCCTTGAAGAGATTAGAACAAGAATCGCCATGGCGAAAGTAGCCTTTAGCAAGATGAAAAACAATTTTACCAAGAAAAAGGTGTCAATTGAAACGGGAAAAAAAAGTGTTGAGGGGATACATAGAGCCTGTTCTTTTGTATGGATGTGAAACTTGGACAATGAGCAGTCAAGCTGAAAAACATCTGATGGCTGCAGAAGTGTGGTTTCTGAGGAAAATGCAAAGAATACCATGGACAGATAGAAAAACCAATGACCAAGTACTACAGGAGACAAATGAAAATCGTAAATTAATTAGAGAAATTAAATGTAGACAGTCAAAATATTTTTTGGACATGGTATGCGAAGAAATGGATTAGAGAACTTAGTGACAACTGGCAAGATCGAAGGGAACAGACCAAGGGGAAGACCGAGAAGTAAATACCCGGATGACTTGGCCACATGGCATGGTCGAGACAGGAACACTGACCTGATCCACGACTCTGGTTATCGGGTGAAATGGCGAGTCATGACCGCCCACGCTTTCCGGCATGGCACATTATTGATTGATTGATTGGTGATTTCTTGGCAAGTTTACGTCCAATTGTTTGCCATTGCTTTCTGAACGACCGGCACTCATACTTAAAACTAACGCAAGGCGGTCAGCTGTATTTCGAACACGGTATGCGGGATTGTTAATTGCGTCCATAACTCTGTCGCCAGAGAGCCGGCAATCTCCCCATAACGTGCCCCCAAAATCTCGTGGCAGCTCGGAAGTAAATTTACTTGTATTGTTCGCTTCTCATAGAAGTAGAAGAAAGAAGTAGAGGCTACAGGACACACAAGCCACCATAATAGTTGACAGCTATAGTTACCCACTGGGACTCTAACAATAATATATCTCTAAAGTCTTGACTGTCTACCTCTAATCAAATTATCGTTGTCATGTTTTTCTTGTAGAACAGTCTTAACAACCGTTTCTCTGTTCGTTTTGCTTTCGTTTTGTTTCTTGTAGGACAGTCTCAGCCGTTTTTCTGCCGTGTAATGTCTTGTGTTTCTTGTAGAACAGTCTCAGCCGTCTTTCTGCCCGTGTAATTGTCTTGTGTTTCTTGTAGAACAGTCTCAGCCGTCTTTCTGCCCGTGTAAGTGTCTTGTGTTTCGTGTAGAACAGTCTCAGCCGTCTTTCTGCCCGTGTAATTGTCTTGTGTTTCGTGTAGAACAGTCTCAGCCGTCTTTCTGCCCGTGTCATTGTCTTGTGTTTCTTGTAGAACAGTCTCCGCCGTCTTTCTGCCCGTGTAAGTGTCTTGTGTTTCGTGTAGAACAGTCTCAGCCGTTTTTCTGGCCGTGTAAGTGTCTTGTGTTTCGTGTAGAACAGTCTCAGCCGTTTTTCTGCCCGTGTTGTTGTCATGTGTTTCGTGTAGAACCGTCTCAGCCGTTTTTCTGCCCGTGTTGTTGTCATGAGTTTCTTGTAGAACAGTCTCAGCCGTTTCTATGCCCGCCCATGGAACACAGTTAGCGCTACTTAATATACAAAAACAGCCAGGTCCAGTTATTTACTTTTAATGACCAGGTTCTTTAAGTGAGAACGGACAGTTTATTTTGTCATGTTTGGCTTGTAAAGGGGTTCATCACTATCATCATGTGCCATGCCGGTAAGCGTATGCGGTCATGTCTCGCCATCTCACTCGATCACCAGAGTCGTAGATCAGCTCAGTGTTGTTGTCTCGGCCATGCCACGTGGTCAAGCCATCCAGGTTTTTTTACTTCTCTGCCTTCCTCATGTACTTTTCACCTCAATCTTGCCAGTTGTGACCAAGTTCTAGCTAGGGCTGGTTTAATGGCGCACTCATGGCCTATGATCACTTATAGCTATCTAGTAGGCAGTGCTATCTGGTCTAACGGTGCACTGGTCCTATCACAGCCATAGACTCAAATGGGTTCCATGTCGCATGCTACTGTTATATTTCAACACATTTCCTATGTATTTTTACTTTACTTTCTAGTGTTTTCCAAATAAAGTTGTGATATTTTTCATTGTTTCACTTGTGAATTTACTCATTAAATGATTCAGTGCCGAACAAAACGTAGGTTTGTACCAAGCATGGTGCACAATCAAATGAACAAGTTTTATAATGTAAGTTTCTACGAAGCAATGACACGATGACCCTTGTATGGCGATATAACTTCCTTCTAATCAAATGGGAGGTCACATTTGGCGATATATTATCCTTCGGGACTGAATTAGTTAATTCTCATATTCCTTCGTTTCTTCATTTACTCATGATCAGCCATTTGAGGGTATTTGTGTGTGTATATGTGTGCGAGTATATATATATATATATATATATATATATATATATATATATATATATATATATATATATATACATACATATATATATATATATATATATATATACGCACACAAATAATATTGTAATTAATTAACTTAAAGAAAGCCCATTTTTCATGATTTCCTTTGACTATTCTGCCGTGTCATGTATAAGCCATCGCTCGGTATGGTTATCGAATTGGTTTTCATTAACAAGAGAGGCAGAGATCTATTTGTCTGTTGTTGTTGTTTGTTTTTTTTCTTTTAACCCAGAACAATTCATCAGGTAATCAATGAATTATTTTGTATTTGTAATCCACACACTGATCATTTGGACTAAAATGTGGACTTCATGTCCTTGACTTCAGGACTTAATTTACAAGTAACTCTGAAGTCGGAGTGGGTAGCCTGATGGCGAGGGTCACTACAGCTGAAAGATGCTGGTGTTGACAGCGATGTCCTGTAAAAGGATATGCACAACAACAACAACAAATTCACAGGCAAACATCAGTCCAGTGCACTAGAAGTAGTATCACATATAAATACTACGCTTGAGTTAAAAAAGCGCGAATGCACACCAGGTAAAAAAAAAAAAAAAGAATTCGTACACAGATACAGAGACAGAGACGCGTTAAGGCAGACATGGCTTTTCTTTTCAATATTTTATTTAATCTGTAAGTACACATTACCACACATCCCCAATATGTTTCGAAGCAGGGAAACTGGTCTTTTTGGATAACAC
The DNA here is from genome assembly GCA_963921405.1 of Cepaea hortensis. Classification (NCBI taxonomy): domain Eukaryota; kingdom Metazoa; phylum Mollusca; class Gastropoda; order Stylommatophora; family Helicidae; genus Cepaea; species Cepaea hortensis. The sequence continues at coordinate 35,850,492 of OY992885.1, forward strand.
TGAAAATGTTCAAAATGCCGTTGCTGTTTTAACTCCGGAAGACCAAGGTATTTGTTACATGAACTTGTGCTTCCTGGTATTATTAGGAAATATGAATTGCCTGGGACAGAAAGAGTTACAACTCGGGAATACTAAGTTCTTTCTTTCTTCTTCTTCTCCTTCTTCAATTTCTTCTTCTTCTTCTTCTTCTTCTTCTTCTTCTTCTTCTTCTTCTTCTTCTTCTTCTTCTTCTTCTTCTTCTTCTTCTTCTTCTTCTTCTCCTTCTTCAATTTCTTCTTCTTCTTCTTCTTCTTCTTCTTCTTCTTCTTCTTCTTCTTCTTCTTCTTCTTCTTCTTCTTCTTCTTCTTCTATTTTGTTATTTCAAAACAAATATAAAGTAACTGATTGCAAATCTCTCAATCTCCATCTCTTCTATGTCAGTTTTTCATTCACCCTGTTCTTTCTCCTCCAAGATTTAACTCCTCAAACATAGAGCATACAACGGAATAATATTAGTGAATGTAAAAAAAATACTTTCTGCCGTTTCAGGAACGTTATCCAGTTTAAAGTTTCAAGAAAACATATATGAAATAAAACATCATGAAATTTGACTTTACAAAATCTGACATCAAGAGCTGTATAATTATACACGTGAAAGACACATTTTTGTATAAAAGATGTATCCAAATTCATATAGTACATATCTAAATCACATAATATGACATATGTATTTATGTGTTCGGGAACAAACATGAAATGAAACAGCACACACAAACTCAAACGTTTACGCACATTAATTAGTTTAGACCCCTGTCTGTTTTTATGTCAGAAATGGTTTGATTCTGTACTGTGACGACGTCACTGAGTCAAGTCCTGAATATTTAGTGTGTTCAGTTTCTCTGTGTTGGTTTCTATTTCTCTCTCTCTCTCTCTCTCTCTCTCTCTCTCTCTCTCTCTCTCTCTCTCTCTCTCTCTCTCTCTCTCTCTCTTTCTCTTTCTCTCATGAATTTATGTGACCACTGACTCATTGCCGGTTCCATGTCGAAGGCGTTACGAAAGCAGTTCGAAACACAGCTGCTAGCAATTTGGCAGCAGGCTGCCTTGCGTAGGTGTTTTTTTTACGAAATGGTATGGGTGCCGGTCGTTCAGAAAGCAATGGCAAACTACTGAACTTAACCTTGCCAAGAGATCACGACAGCAAACAATCATGGTGTTGACTGCGACACGGACATGCAACTACCTAACTAACTATAAGGCTCATAGGGGCAAAACCTCCGCCGCGAAGCAAACACGGTAGGAACCTCTGATCATCAGAAGTAGTTCCCCTTGTCGACTGTTCCGGCCCCTTCACCTTCTTGACAACCCCAGGGTTGGTCCCGTCCTGGTCATGACTCCCGGACGTTTTTCTCCTGTTGTGCGTTGAGTGTTAGAAGGAAGTTAATATTATCCCTACGATACAAGTTGAATTTTTTTTTTTTTTTTTCATGTTTGTATTCCGATCTGCCATCTGGAAATCAGGGAGGAAGAAAACTGTTTCCCTGACTCAAACACCTGTAGGTTTGTTAATTACGTAATATTTTCACATAAATGGGAAATGCTAAAGGATTTATTCGATATTCCAGGTGTTTTCAAAAGGCGTGACGTCACCCGTCCTCAAACTTCACTTCAGATGTAATAACGGGAATTTTTCAGTGAACTCAATGCAATTACTCACACGCAGTGACACACTACAAATTGGTCTGTAGAGATAACCGTAGTTGGACATCGTCGTAATGTGGGTATTATGGCTTCCTGAAATTAAATACCGCCCTTTTAGGCCGAACACTGCCACTAGAACGCCACCCGCTGTGCCAGCTCACGCAGCCCATTATGAGAGGCACATGTAATCCCCTTTACGGCGGATAATTTCATCTCCAGAGTGTCCATCTCTAAAGACAAACTTCGCTCTCAGGCCGCCCTAATAGACTTAGTTTGAGTGAGAAACATACTCTTGGGAGTTTACAAGTCAGATTTGGGATAACATAATTACAGGATTTTGTGTCCTCCAAATGTATATTATGCAGTAATTTAGAAGTCCAATAGATATTTGCAACCTCCAAATCTATAGTATGTAACAATATAGAAGTCCTATAGATTTTTGTGCCCTCCAAATCTATAGTATGCAGTAATTTAGATGTCCTATAGGTTCTTGTGTTCTACAAATCTATACTATGCAGTAATTTAGAAGTCCTATAGTTTTGTGTCCTCTAAATCTAAAGTATGCGGTAATTTAGAAGTTCTATAGGTTTTTGTGTCCTCCAAATCTATGGTGTGCAGTAATTTAGAAGTCCTATAGGTTTTTAAGTCCTCCGAATCTATATTATGCAGTAATGTAGAAGTTCTATAGGTTCTTGTGTCCTACAAATCTATGATATGCAGTAATTTAGAAGTCCTATAGGCCGGGCCGGCGGTCATGGGTTCACGTCAACACTGGAGCCGACTGGTCTATAAATTATTTTTAAAAAATTGGTCCAACACCATATACCTGGGGGGGTCGCTGCAGTATAGTGGCTCGCGGGTAGATCCGGTCTAAAATGGGTGACATGAAATGTCATGTGTGCGCGCGTGTGCGTGTATGTGTGTGTGTGCGTGTGTGTGTGTGTGTGTGTGTCAACTCAAGAGATGTGTTGTCATGTGTGCGCGAGCGTCTATCCTCGTCATTCTTTTTTCCATGCTATGGGACAATCCATGGCAACGATCGTATAAAGTTGTATCAGCTCAAAGAGGTGTGTTGTAATGTGCGCGAGCGTCTGTCCTTGCTACTTGCGATCCCAAGATTATTCCTAGCATCCATTGTGTATAATTGGATCAACCCTAGAGGCGTAAGTAATAAGGAAAATCTGTCTCTTAAATATCGGTTTAAACCCCGACACTGGAGTATTGGTAAGCCAGTGCACCATCCATTATGCCACCACGGATGTATGTTATTACATATTATAATCGATATCCACACCCTTCACTTCTACTAGGAGAAACCAAGCATTTATATTTTTGTCTCTAGGGCAATGACGTTGTTTCTTCAACGAAATCCGAATTATGGAAATGGCCATACGAAAACAGGTTTAACATACATTGTGTCAGTTGAGCTACAAGAAGTACCTTCGTTAGAGATGAAACGGGTACTAACGGGTATTATCTTATCTTGTTTGGGGGGTTTCTTGTGTCCGTGGTGGATAAACACGCAATGTGAGGGCAATATTGATGTTTTCGTTAGGTGGTTATGTAGACAAATAGAAGGAGTATAGAAGAGAGAGAGGGAGAGAGAGGGAGAGGGAGAGAGAAACAAATAAATCAATATGACAAGAACTGGGATTTACCGTAAATATAACTGAATGAGACAACGGCTCGTTCTGTTAGCGCCGAATGTTGAGAGGCGCTAAGTGAAGGGGGAAGGAGAGAGAGAGAGAGAGAGAGAGAGAGGAGAGAGAGAGAGAGAGAGAGAGAGAGAGAGAGAGAGAGAGAGGTGGTCAATGTAAAGGGCTTGGAGTGGCTAGAATGCCGGGCTCTCCTTCGAGAGACCCGGGTTCGAAACCTCGGTAAGGCATGGAGTTTTTTTTCTGTCCGGGGCAAAAGAAAACTCTAACCTGCATAGTACGCGGCTCAAGACCCCCCTGTCCTACATCGCCAGGTACTATAGGCAGTAAATGGCAAAAGACGCAGGTGAGTGGAGTCTCATTATAGCCGACCGTCACTGTGGAGATGGCACTTGATTGATTGACATTTTTGGTATGTTCATCACATGTTTCTAATAAGCCATCTGCAAAACATTTTCAGAATCAACAGGTGGCAATATTTCCGAAGGACAAACAACAACAGACAATACATTTGACGCGCGCAACACAAGAACTAGTGGTTGAAAACATTTAGCCAGGCGGTAACGGCTAGTCGTCAGATTTCGGCTGGCAATCGAATACCGATTGTGTCCAAGAGACAAACTGTATTTGTGCTGACCTTTCAATGGATAATCACTTTGTTTGTCAGACAACCCAATAACAGCATTACTGGATGAGACCTCGAATAGCCAGCCGCGTCTCCTCGCTGTACATGTTTTGACGTGTGTGTGCTTCATATTGTGGTTACCTTTCACCTTGGGTAGTTTTCTTGCCTGTTATCTGTGAAAGATATTTTGAAAAAAAAAATAAGTGTATATATAATCATCATCATCAAAAGCATCATCGCTGTTGATATTGTCACCATAGTTACAATCATGAACATTATTCATATAGGATTCAATACAATCATCATCAACCTTAATTTTATTATTATTATAATTGTTATAACCAAAGGATGGATTATACCTCTCAATAGTACAAATTCTGGGCTGAATTGTAAAGATCATGTGTTGCCCATGCAGCGTACTGACTCTCTCGGCCTGCCAAGTTCACTCCAGAGGAAAGGTAACACCGATACATCTGGAACAAGATAAACTGCAGAAGCTGCCGGATCAGCAAAGCATTGCTCTGTCCGCCTGTCCGAACTTCAATTTTAGACCAGTTGCCAACCAAGGCTTATGGCGTAGTCTTTAGATTGCATTTCCTCACACAAGGACAAGGCTTGCGCCCTCCCAATTGCGCTCCTCCACCCGAAACCGATGGGACAATGTGGGGTGGCGGGTGTGGTAAGCGCCACCCAACATTCGTCGTTGATAGATAGCAGGTAGTACCAGTACCGTCTAATGTCATAGGTAGCTCAATCATATCTGACTAAAACGTGACATTATTTTAACCCACATCGCTGATATTAAGATGTCTACGGGAGAAAACAGGATGTCACAACGGCATATTTATGACCCATTGGTAGAAATATTAACGTCTTGGGGTATAAATGACGTCACAAATACACACGCACCCCTGTTTAGCAGGGAGTCTCGATGACCAAGTGGTTAGACAAAGCCGCTTGCTTAGGGCTCCGAAGGCTGTGGTTTCGATTCCCGGATCTATAGTACTGTCCTAGAGTGCAATTTTCTCGGAGACTCCTGTCGTCGCTGGAGCTACGGAGTTCGTGCTTTAGGCAGGTCGCCCTGCGAAAAGAGACCGTGCCATATGGGATAAAAATCAGGTGCAATGAAACCGTTCCTCTTTAATGTTAAACTCTTTTTAACAATGCCTCTCCGCCAATATTAAGTTTGGTTTTGCACACATTTCTGAGCATGGAGTGGGAAAGGCCAGCCGTGCACCAAAACTCTCGGTGATATGGTACTGTGTTATCGGGTCTGGAGAAAAGTATCTACACCATCCTCACCTAGATAGACGGAAGCCATTTTACAGGACTCAGACGTCCTCGAGGTCAATGCATCGAAAATATAGGAAGGCCTAAAACACACGGAGAAGAGTTAAAACTCTAATCTTCTAAAGATTTGACAGCCAACTAATGTTTACACAATAAAACATCAAGTTTTGGACCGAACAAACTTGAATGCACCATCGAGAAACTTATCGACCGAGAAGACGATTGTAATAAAGTACACAAGAGAGTTAACCGACTCAGGATAATATATCGCCAAATGTGACCTTCCATTTGCGCAGAAGGACAATATATCTCCATACTACGGTCATCGTGTTGTTTGTTTCGGTTCATAGTATCTTCAGCAGTTTTATTGCTCAGTAAACGGAAATATATATTATAATAACTGTTCATTTGTGTATCATGTTTGGTGCAAGCCTACTTCTTGTTTGTTACTGAATCATTTAACAGTCAGAAGTCATGCAATGCACATCTGAATTAAGAATACCCTGCTCCATTCTGGAAGGCCATGAAGTTGGTCCTTAGAATTTGGATAAAATGTTGCATGGTATATGCAGGACGTGGCAGTCAACCTCAAGTTGATATTTAAGACGATTTTACGCTCAGTAGTTTGCCTTTCTTTGGTCATGTTATGAGCAAAGAGGCATTGGAGAACATCGTGACGACTGGAAAGATCGAGGGGGAAAGAGGCAGAGGCCGACCAAGAGAAATGATGCTGGATGGACTGAGACGCTGGCATGGAGGAACATCAGCAGCAAGGGTGATCAAGAACATCAAAGACCAAGGTATGTGGTGAGACACGAACGCCTACGCCAGCTGTCATGGCACTTGATGATGATGATGATGATGATGATGATGATGATGATGATGATGATGATGATGATGATGATGATGATGATGATGATGAGTTTGCCATTGCTTTTTGAAGGAGAAGGTCAACGTTTAAGTCCCACTGATCGTTGTGTGAATGAACCCACTAACCCGACGTCAATCCAATGAAAGTGTAAGTTCCAGAGTGTTAAACCTCTCAGCCACTTTGACTTGTAAAATTTAGAAACATGTATCGGATGTTTTCTTTAAGCTTTGATGCATGGTGTACATGTATTGTGTAAATGTAGATACGAAGGAGCTTCACGTGAAAGCCTTAAAAGTTCGATAGATATTATAATAACCATGCTATTGTCTTTTAACCTGTTAATATTGTTGTTAAGGATGTCAAGAGTGTTAAGCACGTTACATCACGGTGCAAACGTCATAAGGACAGTTTCAAGATGACCGCCCCACATTTGACATGCATCAAAGAGGAGCAGCGTTCTGTTATCTGTGTTTTTTTGTTTGTTTTTTTATCAGTAAAGGGGTGGAACCTGTAGACATTCACCGAATATTGACCACATGCACACCGAGTAGTGACCACAGAGTCGATTGTTTTACAGGAATCCAAACATTTTATCGGCGCTAGAGGTTTTACATTGAACGCAGTGGTGACTACATCGGAAAATGATACATTTGTTCTTTACTTTTTTTTCAGAATATATTCACCGCCTCGAATATTGAACATGTTCTGTTGTATCGCAGTGAATTGTGGAATGTAAACAAACAAATCAGGAACAGTTTGGAGGCAATAGCGATGTGGTTTCTAAGACGAATGTTGTGAATACCGTGTATTGCTATGGTAACCAACACTGATTGCTTACAAGAGTTATTAAACGTGGAACATTAATTTTCGCAACTCGTATACAAAGAGAAACGGTATTCTTCTGTAAAATAATGAAGGGAGGGGGGTTATATAACATCGTGACGACTGGAAAGATCATGGGCAGAAGAGACAGAGGCAGACCCAGAGAAATGATTATGGATATAATTAACAAACAAACAAAATAACAGCGAAGACAGAGATCTATAAAGAGACATAAAAGGCTACAATATTTGCCATGGTGATGATAATGACGATTATGGGGATGATGAAAGCCTATACAATATTATGTTACAGGGAGAGACGGCTCCAGAAATGGCTAAAACAGTAGGGCTTGTCGTGATTCACTGGAGGGCTTTTGGTCGATTTCTCAAAAAGAAGAGGAAGAATAGGAGGAGGAAACAGAGGAGGACGAGGAGAAGAAGGAGGAGGAGGAGAAGGAGCTCGATGAGAGGGCTGTGGAAGAGGAGCAGATGATGAACAGGAGGAGGAGGAAGAAGATTACGTCATGCATTGAGTATTGTTTGGTCTAGGAGATGTTAATCTAACACCATATACCAAATATACCACGATAGTTTGTATTACTAATCCGCTTCATTTGATTAGAACTATATGTCTTGTGGTGTTCTGTAGTACAATTTTGATAACCGCTGATGTAAAGGAACAAGATTTAATACACAACATTAGTTATAGAGAGCATTATGTTATTATTTTAATTATTCCTGTTAAAGTCAGCAATAGAATTGCTTTTAAGTAATTAAAATGCTGCAATACATTAGAATCATGAAAAGAGTTAATTTAATGAAGATGCGGCAGATGCCCCTGGGCGATGGATGAAAATAGGATTGCCAGTAGAATATGCGGCAAAGTCACGTGAGCAATAAATGTTTCCGTGACGAAACATACAAAAAACGAAATTGTGGATACGGAAAGGAAGATCTGGTCTTTAGAAATAAATTATTATATACATATTTAGTTCATGTCGTGGTCTAGGATGTTAAGATTGTAACCTATTTATATTTATATCGGGAAAATTATTCCACGGCAGACATAACTGTTAGGATATAATGTGAGAGAACTACACATATATTCGTCAGCATCAAGTGCCCTGCCAGCTGGCGTAGGCGTTCATGTCTCTCCACAGATCTTGGTCTTTTGTGTCTGAATCATCTGTGTTGATGATATTCCACTACTCCATCGTCTCAAGCCATTCAACATCATTTCTCTTGGTCTGCTTCTGCTTCTCTTCCCATTGATCTTTCCAGTTGTAATGATGTTCTCCAATGCTTCTCTTATCACCACATGTCCTAAGAAAGCAGTACCTGCGCAGAATATTGGGACTAAAATAACATGACAGAATCACCAATAGTCGGACTAACATGATATGAAGGAATCACCAATATTGGGACTAAAATTATATGAGAGAATCACCAATAGATGGACTAAAATGATATGACAGAATCACCAATAGTGGGACTAAAATAATATGACAGAATCACCAATAGTGTAACTAAACTGGTATAATAGAATCACAAATAGAGGGACTAAAATGATATGACAGAATCACCAATAGTGGGACTAACTTGATATGACAAAATCACCAATAGTGGGACTGACTTAATATGACAGAATCACCAATAGTAGGACTAAAATGATTTGATAGAATCATCAATAGTGGGACTAAAATTATATGAAAGAATCACCAATAGAGGGACTAAAATTATATGACAGAATCACCAATAGTCGGACTAACATGATATGAAGGAATCACCAATATTGGGACTAAAATTATATGAGAGAATCACCAATAGATGGACTAAAATGATATGACAGAATCACCAATAGTGGGACTAAAATAATATGACAGAATCACCAATAGTGTAACTAAACTGGTATAATAGAATCACAAATAGAGGGACTAAAATGATATGACAGAATCACCAATAGTGGGACTAACTTGATATGACAAAATCACCAATAGTGGGACTGACTTAATATGACAGAATCACCAATAGTAGGACTAAAATGATTTGATAGAATCATCAATAGTGGGACTAAAATTATATGAAAGAATCACCAATAGAGGGACTAAAATTATATGACAGAATCACCAATAGTCGGACTAACATGATATGAAGGAATCACCAATATTGGGACTAAAATTATATGAGAGAATCACCAATAGATGGACTAAAATGATATGACAGAATCACCAATAGTGGGACTAAAATAATATGACAGAATCACCAATAGTGTAACTAAACTGGTATAATAGAATCACAAATAGAGGGACTAAAATGATATGACAGAATCACCAATAGTGGGACTAACTTGATATGACAAAATCACCAATAGTGGGACTGACATAATATGACAGAATCACCAATAGTAGGACTAAAATGATTTGATAGAATCATCAATAGTGGGACTAAAATTATATGAAAGAATCACCAATAGAGGGACTAAAATTATATGACAGAATCACCAATAGTGGGACTAAACTGGTATAACAGAATCAAAAATAGAGGAACTAAATGATATGACAGAATCACCAATTTCTTTTCTTTTTTTTTTCTTTTTTTTTAAAGCATATCCTTTACAGGATTTAGCTGTCAACACCAGCATCTTTCAGCTGTATGTTGATCTCTTGGCAAGATTACGCTCAGTAGTTTGCCATTGCTTTCTGAGCGGCCGGCTCAGTATCCCGCAAGTCACGAGCGGGGGTCGAACCGCCTCAGCTCTCGCTCCGCTACGAGACTCTGCGTGATAAACGGGATTACAGAGAGAAAGTGTTGTAACCCCACAGCCAGAGAGACCGGCAGAATCACCAATAGAGAGACTAAAATGATATGACAGAATCACCACTAGTGTGACTAAACTGGTATAACAGAATCAAAAATAGAGGAACTAAATGATATGACAGAATCACCAATAGAGGGACTAAAATGATATGACAGAATCACCACTAGTGTGACTAAACTGGTATAACAGAATCAAAAGTAGAGGAACTAAAATGATATGACAGAATCACCAATAGTGGGACTAAAATGATTTGACAGAATCACCAATAGTTGGTTTAAAATGGTATTTTTTAAAAACCACCAATGGTAATAGTGGGACTAAATTGGTGTGACATAATCAGCAATACGGAGCTTATGGAAAGAACTCTATTCCATCCTCATATTATTAATTCTGTGTCTAATTCACTTCTTCGTGTATTTATTTGTTAGGTCTCCCTAGATTTCGTTTGTCCTATGGATTCCAACGAATTGACTTTCTAGTTTAACTATTATCACAGTTTCTCAATGTCTGTCCTATCCAGGGCTAGTGTTTTACTTCACATCATGACTTGGTGGAGTATGTGTAGCTCTCTCCTTACCCTGTATCAAGTCGCTGACAGGGGTTTAATCCTTTTGGGTGTCAGGACAATGTTGTCTGGCTTGCGAGGATCTAAAGTCTTCAATAATGGGCGCCGAATAATGTTCAGGATTTTGTGAGAATGGTATTGGAAGGAAATGTGGTGAGGGATGGAACTGATCAGACCGACCTCTTAATGCTGTGGTCTTGAAGATACGAAACTTATCTTTTCATTGTACCGCCTTAATCAAAAGAAAGAATATACATTTTTTGGCTGTTGGTGATTTCTTGACATGTTTACGTCCAATTGTTTGCGATTGCTTTCTGAACGACCAGCACTCATATTGAAAACTAACGCAATGCGGTCTGCTGCCAACTACCCCGCAGCTGTATTTCGAACACGGTATGCGGGATTGTTAATAGCGTCCATAACTCCGTGTAGCGGTGAAGTAATGACACAAAACATAAACAGAAATTACTTCTAATATACGTTACTGTGTAGTGGTGAAGTAATGACACAAACCATAAAACAGAAAATACAACTTCTAATATACGTTACTGTGTAGCGGTGAAGTAATGACACAAACCATAAAACAGAAAATACATCTTCTAATATACGTTACTGTGTAGCGGTGAAGTAATGACACAAACCATAAAACAGAAAATACAACTTCTAATATACGTTACTGTGTAGCGGTGAAGTAATGACACAAACCATAAAACAGAAAATACAACTTCTAATATACGTTACTGTATAGCGGTGAAGTAATGACACAAACCATAAAAGAGAAATTACAACTTCTAATATACGTTACTGTGTAGCGGTGAAGTAATGACACAAACCATAAAAGAGAAATTACAACTTCTAATATACGTTACTGTGTAGCGGTAAAGTAATGACACAAACCATAAAAGAGAAATTACAACTTCTAATATACGTTACTGTGTAGCGGTGAAGTAATGACACAAACCATAAAAGAGAAATTACAACTTCTAATATACGTTACTGTGTAGCGGTAAAGTAATGACACAAACCATAAAAGAGAAATTACAACTTCTAATATACGTTACTGTGTAGCGGTGAAGTAATGACACAAACCATAAAACAGAAATTACAACTTCTAATATACGTTACTGTGTAGCGGTGAAGTAATGACACAAACCATAAAACAGAAATTACAACTTCTATATACGTTACTGTGTAGCGGTGAAGTAATGACACAAACCATAAAACAGAAATTACACCTTCTATATACGTTACTGTGTAGCGGTGAAGTAATGACACAAACCATAAAACAGAAATTACAACTTCTAATATACGTTACTGTGTAGCGGTGAAGTAATGACACAAACCATAAAACAGAAAATACAACTTCTAATATACGTTACTGTGTAGCGGTGAAGTAATGACACAAACCATAAAAGAGAAATTACAACTTCTAATATACGTTACTGTGTAGCGGTGAAGTAATGACACAAACCATAAAACAGAAAATACAACTTCTAATATACGTTACTGTGTAGCGGTGAAGTAATGACACAAACCATAAAACAGAAAATACAACTTCTAATATACGTTACTGTGTAGCGGTGAAGTAATGACACAAACCATAAAACAGAAATTACAACTTCTAATATACGTTACTGTGTAGCGGTGAAGTAATGACACAAACCATAAAACAGAAATTACAACTTCTAATATACGTTACTGTGTAGCGGTGAAGTAATGACACAAACCATAAAACAGAAAATACAACTTCTAATATACGTTACTGTGTAGCGGTGAAGTAATGACACAAACCCTAAAACAGAAAATACAACTTCTAATATACGTTACTGTGTAGCGGTGAAGTAATGACACAAACCATAAAACAGAAATTACAACTTCTAATATACGTTACTGTGTAGCGGTGAAGTAATGACACAAACCATAAAAGAGAAATTACAACTTCTAATATACGTTACTGTGTAGCGGTAAAGTAATGACACAAACCATAAAACAGAAATTACAACTTCTAATATACGTTACTGTGTAGCGGTGAAGTAATGACACAAACCATAAAACAGAAATTACAACTTCTAATATACGTTACTGTGTAGCGGTGAAGTAATGACACAAACCATAAAACAGAAATTACAACTTCTATATACGTTACTGTGTAGCGGTGAAGTAATGACACAAACCATAAAACAGAAATTACACCTTCTATATACGTTACTGTGTAGCGGTGAAGTAATGACACAAACCATAAAACAGAAATTACAACTTCTAATATACGTTACTGTGTAGCGGTGAAGTAATGACACAAACCATAAAACAGAAAATACAACTTCTAATATACGTTACTGTGTAGCGGTGAAGTAATGACACAAACCATAAAAGAGAAATTACAACTTCTAATATACGTTACTGTGTAGCGGTGTAGTAATGACACAAACCATAAAACAGAAAATACAACTTCTAATATACGTTACTGTGTAGCGGTGAAGTAATGACACAAACCATAAAAGAGAAATTACAACTTCTAATATACGTTACTGTGTAGCGGTGAAGTAATGACACAAACCATAAAACAGAAAATACAACTTCTAATATACGTTACTGTGTAGCGGTGAAGTAATGACACAAACCATAAAACAGAAAATACAACTTCTAATATACCTTACTGTGTAGCGGTGAAGTAATGACACAAACCATAAAACAGAAATTACAACTTCTAATATACGTTACTGTGTAGCGGTGAAGTAATGACACAAACCATAAAACAGAAATTACAACTTCTAATATACGTTACTGTGTAGCGGTGAAGTAATGACACAAACCATAAAACAGAAATTACAACTTCTATATACGTTACTGTGTAGCGGTGAAGTAATGACACAAACCATAAAACAGAAATTACACCTTCTATATACGTTACTGTGTAGCGGTGAAGTAATGACACAAACCATAAAACAGAAATTACAACTTCTAATATACGTTACTGTGTAGCGGTGAAGTAATGACACAAACCATAAAACAGAAAATACAACTTCTAATATACGTTACTGTGTAGCGGTGAAGTAATGACACAAACCATAAAACAGAAATTACAACTTCTAATATACGTTACTGTGTAGCGGTGAAGTAATGACACAAACCATAAAACAGAAAATACAACTTCTAATATACTTTACTGTGTAGCGGTGAAGTAATGACACAAACCATAAAACAGAAATTACAACTTCTAATATACGTTACTGTGTAGCGGTGAAGTAATGACACAAACCATAAAACAGAAAATACAACTTCCAATCTTGCCATATCTACAAAGGGTAAACAACAAAACGGGAATAATGATACTGTACAATATGCAGAACAAAAAATAGAAAACAAATAACAGAGCGCTGAAATGTAACGATAATTTCTAACGTTCCAATGATAATGTTCTTTTATTCATAGTCTTTGATCTCACTTTTCACGTATAGAATCCTCCCAAGTTAATTAACACTTTCAAATCAATTGCATATCTCCGATTGGTGGTAACTGCGTGGCATTTATTTTTATGCCAAGCTCACACAATTACGGAACTTGAATGTCAACACTGCTGGAAAAGACATTTTCCCAGGTCATTAAATGTCAATGAAATGAAGTCTAGCTGTAGGACAACAGAATCTATTATGTCTTGTGCCCACACGTCACACTTGAACTATACATTTGGAAATTCACCTTAAAATGCTGGTAGTCCAGCATGTTGGGCTGTTTAAAAAAAAATTACATGTCCTGTGCGGGGGATTGTGGTCATCGCGACGAGAACCCCTGGTTGATTGTCTAAGCCAGGGGTCATCAAACTACGGCACGCGTGCCGGATCCGGCCCGCGACCTCATTTCATCCGGCCCGCGACCTCATTTCATCCGGCCCGCCGATGGTACTCGAACACGAGAGGTTGTGATACAATTTAAATGTAAATATTATGTTTAGAATAATAGGAGATCTTCACACGTGCGGAGACCTCCTGGCGGATATGTGTCTTAAGTTTACTATTTTCAGTTATAAATTATTGTATCTAGTTTTTATTGTTTATTGTAATGTTTGCTTATTTCGCGCCTTCCCAAATCCTTTCCTGGTTCGTGATAGCGCCACCTACGCTCTGGCGTTACCATGGTTTTCATGGCAACAAACACACACACACACACGCATTTTTCTCTTCGCCAGATGCGTCCGGCTGTCAACAGAGGTCTGATGCTCCAGAAATATTTACTTTTTTTTTGCCAGTCATCCATTTTATAGATATGTAACAAGAATTTCCTTGTTTGACAGTGATAGGTAAGTGAACTACAAGTGTGAATAGAGGCAATACAGTAGCAAACAAAGCATTGAAATGCCATAGAAGCCTCGTGTTATTACGAAAATACTATCCCCAGCTCAGAAGAATTCCCCGGTCAAGGTGTTAATCGAGCTGGTCTCTAGGTCAGTGTTTTTCAACCTTTCTGCTGGAGCTGATCCTTACGCAAACGTTTACTTTTCTCAGGGAACTCTGTGCGATGATCCAAGTGTATATACTACTTTACGTAATAAACCAGATGGGCAGAAATGTTGCATTTAGGCGATTTCGGTCTTTTTCGGTGGAACCCCTGGCTGTCACTCGCGGAACGCCGGTTGAAAAACTCTGCTCTAATGCGATGGCATTAAGTACTATTTAGGCCGGCCCCATTTATATATTTTGCAAACCTTATTATGTGATATATTCTATTACCAAAGGTACCTATATATTTACTTTTAGTGAGATGTAGCTTCATAAGTGACCCCTAGTCCTCTGCTTTTCCTGTGTTTCAATAGGATTTTAATTATGTTTCTAATTCAATGTCTTTTTCATTTTCAGATCCCGGGTACTTCGCCCTTCATTATGGCTTATGTCACTTGTTTTCCCGGGAGGAATGTGGAATCAACAAGCACATCTTCAAACTTATTATCTGTTGGGATTATTGACTGACTTCTGTCTACACTCCTCCCTTCTGTCTTCCCTTCCATATATCTATTTCCTTCACTCTCTCTGTTATTCCCTCAACACATACTCCGACAACAGTTCCTTTCAACGATAAATAAAAGATTTATTAATAAAAACTATGTCTGGTGTATGTATGGACTGTGTATATGTAGTTGGTATTGTCTACTAGTGTGAATGCAAGATAGGACGGTTGACTTCGTATGTGCCGTAGTTCTTCTCGCCTCTTCTGTCGGCCAAAACACAGGACAGCACACACAGAAATGGAGTGATCTCACCCTGAATGATCTCCTCCTGCTTGAGTCTGGACTTAATCCAATTCTTGAAGAAAACAACTGTTCAATGTCTTATCACCAGAAAATAATCCGATTTGGTAAGTCACTGAAGTTCATATATTTCCCGTTTTGGACGGTATTATAATCCACCTCTGAATACACACCGCCACTATCCAACATTGTCTAGAGTTACTATGAATGTTCTACACCATGTCTATTGTGAATAATGTTTAATGTTTCGGCACAGTGCAATTGCATGCAGTTTTAAGTATCCCTGCTTGCCACAGGTTAACGTCTTTTCCTCTTAAGGGTTTTAGTTGTATATTCGTTTGAGCATACAGTGTTCTGTATTTGACGTTAAGTTATCACTTCTTCATATTAAAACATGTCTATGTTCTTGTTGTTTCTAAGTAGGTACTTTATTTGCTCAAGTGCAGTAACCTTCATCTCTTCTCTGATTTCAATAGGGGGATTTGAACCTGTGGAGAAGATAGGTAATCTGGTGATATGAGTCTGCTTCATATAATGTTCTTATGTGAGATTCCTTCTCTAGCCATACTGAAAAGCCTCCGAAAAACATACGGACATACGATTTCTGAGTGCACTAAAGTTTACACGACTAGATAAACGAAGGCAATTTCACACGTTAAGAACAAACACCTATATCCCTATGCTACTATTACACTAAGATATTAATACCTTATATATATGCACTTATGTTCCTGGAATCGAAATACACTAGCGAATAACACACTAATATCCCCTCTTCTTTAAACCATTAGGGACGTGTATTTCTTTCCCCACTCAGGAGCATATCTCATTCAGCCCAGTTTGGAACACACACTAACTAGCAACCCCAGTTGCTACTATTTATATTGGGTCTCCCGTTCTTCCGTGATTGTTGGATGTCCATACATCAACACTCGCATCTTGACGTATCCTGTACATCACAAGGCGGTGAATTCACGTAGTGATTAGTTGCTCGTTTCATTCGCTGTTACGCTGTTCCCTGAGTTTCCCCGTACGCGAATACTTCAAAGCAACTTCACTCGTTGATCGTTGATCGTTTTCTCCGGTCGTGTGTCCCCAGCGCTATCGTCCCGTTTCTCCGTGTCCGTTCCGATCGTCAGGCAATGACTCTGCGAACACCTGTATCCTATTTTCATATCTGTGTCGGTCAATGATCTTTTATTCGTCCTCCTCTCAGAATGAAGTACATGATTGTTAACCCTTCTCCTTCCTTGTATTTTAATATGTAAGTTATCAAGGAATCATTAAACTGCAGTTTTTTCCGTGACAGCTACTAAGAAAAGAAAAGTGGACTCCGAGTGTCGCGTTTTCAATTACGAATGGGGAGTAAAGTACTTCTTTGTAGAAACAAAGGACCAGAAAACCAATTGCGTGATATGCAGTGAAAGTGTTGCAGTTTGAAAGAGTACAATCTTCGGCGTCACTGCGAAAGAAAACATCTAACAACATATTCACAGTTTTCTGGAAAGCTACGCTCTGAGAAATATGTGTCCATGAAACATGGTTTAGAAACACAAAGATCTCTTCACGAGAAAGTTTGCTGGAAATGAATCTATCACTCGTACAAGTTAAAAAATAGTGCATAAGATGGCAGAACGAGGAAACCCGTTTACTGATGGCAACTTCATCAAAGAGTAAATGATGAAAGCAGCAAATGACTTGTTTCCTGAGAAAGCCGATTTGTTTGGAACTATCAGCCTTTCGGCAAGTTCAGTTGTGCGAAGAACAGTAGAACTTGGAAAGAACATAGTGCTACAGATACGCGAGAAAACTAAGAACTTTTTGAGGTATTCTTTGGCGCTGGATGAGTCTACTGATTTCTCGGGTACGTCACACCTTCTCGTGTTCATTCGTAGTATCAATTTGGACTTTCAGACAATGGAAGAGTTGGCATCCGTTTGCAGCATGCATGGTACAACAACTGGAGAAGACATTGTCATGGAAGTGCAAAAGGTTTTGCAAGACTATAACCTTCAGTGGAATCAGCTTCGAGGTGTTACAGTTGATGGAGGAACATATATGGCTGGAGTTAGAAAAGGTCGGATGAGGAAGATCGGGACTCAGTTGGAAGATTTGCAACTTCCGGGCGCTCTGTTCGTACACTGCATTATACATCAACAAGCAATCTGTGGGAAAGACTTAGATATTTCTTGTGTACTGAAACCAGTCGTTTCTGCTGTGAACATAATTCGGTGACATGCACTCAACCGCCGTCAGCTCCAGGATTTTATTGAAGAAATTGATGCTGAATTCTGTGACTTGCCTTATCACACATCAATGAGGTGGCTCAACTGCTGTAAAGTCCTATTACGTTTTTACAAACTCCGAAACGAAATATATGTTTTCCTCAACGAAAAAGATAGAGCTGATTCCCAGCTGTTAGATCCTACCTGGCTGTCACAAAGTTGTCATGTTTGATCGACATCACATCCAACATGAATAAACTGAATTTGAAACTTCAGGGAAAGACAAACCTCGTCTGTGATCCCTACAGCATCATCAAAGGATTTCTGAGAAAGCTGTCATTGTTTGAAGCACAACTGGAAGGAGAAAACTTTTCTCATTTTCACAGTTTCAAAGAGTTTTGCGCTACAGTCGCCGAAGATGCAACCTCGATTTTCCGGGGGAAAAACATATTCGTGACTAGAAAAAACATTTTTTGGAGAGATTTTCAGATCTTGACAGAACTGAGAGTGACATTCTTCTGTTCTAGTATCCGCTCGATTGTAACCTTGATGATGTGTCAGTTGAATTACAGTTGGAGCTCACTGATTTGCAAGCAAATGACTTGTTGAAAGAGAAGCACAGAGAAGAACACTTGTTGAATTTTACCGCTGCTTACCTGATGTTGAGTTTCCGAAACTGAAGAAATTTGCCTCTGGTATGGCACCAGTGTTTGGAACAACTTATGTCTGTGAGCAAACATTTTCAAAAATGAAGTATGTGAAGTCAACACATCGAACGAGATTGACTGATGAACATTTGAAAGCAATTCTCTTGATTGGATGCAGCTATCCCAAATCAAACATTGATGATGTCTTGAAAGTCAAATATCAGTTTCACAAATCTCACTAACCGTTTTTTGCTGCTAATTTGTGAGATTCGGATATGTGCACACAAGGTCTGATGTAACTATCTTTTTGCTAACGTCGCCTTCTTTGATAACTTTTATTTTAGTAAATAAATATGTTGGTTGTCTTTGATTTTTGTTCACTGCACGCCACTCACCCATGATTAACTTAGTTGTTCGTCATTTTTACCAGAGCTTTTGTTCTGACTTGCAAGTATTGTTAAAGTTAGTTGCATATCCTTTACAGAACGTTTGCAGTCAACACCAGCATTTTTTGCTTTTGTTGATGGCTTGGCAAGTTTACGTTCAGTAGCTTGCTATTGCTTTCTGAGCGACCGGCACCCATACCATTGCGTAAAAAACCAGCGCAACGTGGTCTGCTGCCAAATCGCGCGTATCTGTGTTTCGAACGTGGGTATACGGGATTACGAACCGTGTCGGTAAGAGCTTGACCACGGAGGCCAGGGTAAGTACTGTATAGAATGAGTATCCGGCCCACACTCGTCATTTTGTCAGTTATCCGGCCCGCCGTGAAAAAAGTTTGGTGACCCCTGGTCTAAGCAATTAAGTTCAGCGGTTGGCCATTGCTTTCTGAAGAAGACGTCAACTTTTAAGAACAAATGAATGGTGTGTTGACTGAACCAACTTCCCCAACGTCAGCGCATCAGAAATTTAAGTGCAAGCGCATTAACTGATTAATTGACATTAGATTATTAATCGTCTTAAGCGATTTCCCGTATCTGCCATAAGCCTATATACAATAGTCTTCCCTTTTAATTTGATATATACTACAAAATGTTTGCTGCCATATTAATAACTTTAAATTCATAATTGCGACACACACCTACTTCCCATTTTCAGCCATCCAATTTTTGTTTAGTCACAACCTACTTTGTGTTTGTTTCCGTTTGTCACGGGATCTGTTAAACCCCGCGGACACGCCGCTGATATTTACACGCGTTATATTGTTAGAGCACTCTGGTGGTCATTGCGTGATAATACATCCACAGCTACTGTTCTATCAGCCCTCACAAGTTCGGGGTCTGTGGTTTATGGTAGTAAATACAGTCCTGCAACCCCGACATATCGGGTTCGAAGTTAGACGAAGACGAATTGGGAACAGATCTCTTTGCTTTGATTGTCCCAACGGTATGGGCGTTAGCAGCAGAAAGCTATGGCAAACTACAGAATACAATATTGCATTGAAAATAACTAGCAGTTCATGTATGCCGGGGTTTATTGCAACGTCCTATAAAGGACATGCAGCGTACATGAACTTATAGAAGTGGGGTCCGAGATAGTCTAGTGTCTAGACCCTTGTCTGCCGGCCTGGTGGACATAGGTTCAAGCTCGCATCGAGGTTTTATTATTTTTTTTTTAAATTGACCTGTTTGACCCAGTTTAAAATGGTTGCTAGCAAATGCGTTGGGAAGTAAAGTGGTCAGGATACTAAGGCCACTTCACCACTGGGGTGCCGAATGGTCTATAGACATTAGATAGAAATATGGGTCTATAATCATATGCCTAATAAGCCTTAAGGAATGTGAAGAAGTCCTTGACTTTCTGGCTCATAGAATTGATTGATTGATTGATTGAGGAACCGAAATCACAGCATTCGGGGCATTCCCATAAGCGCTCCGTCCCCATCCTCAGCAACCAGCGATGAGTTCCAACACTAATAGTACCAGTAGCAATCTGATTATATGTCAGTCTCGCCTTTCCTCTGAGCGTCGATCGTCGGCCAGATCCCCTCGTCCCCCCCCCCCCCCCCGTCGCTTCTTGCTAGACCATGGTGATCCATTTGCTGCTTCCTGGTGTGCACGTGCTCCCACAAGGCCGCAACCACGTCTTCCTTGTCATGCACCAATACTCCACCAAGTAGAGGACAGAGTGTGATAGGTGTATAGTACTCGAAGCAGGTAATTGAAAATGTTATTATTTCGTCTTTTTTGCTAGTTATCGTTGTTTTTACATCCCCTATATCATTATATAAATAGTAAAGGAAATTTTCCATGCCAGTGGCGTAGTAGCTATATCGGGCTATCCCTCTATTCTTAGACTAACTGGCGCTGGAAACTTAGAATATCTCTCAATTAGTATTACTGAACAAATGTCTTTAAAGTCGAGAGGATCGACTTCATTGCCCCGGAATTTATCCGATATGGCTCGGTCTCTTTCTGCAGGGCGACCAACAGAAAGCATCGCACAAAGCACGAACTCTGTAGCTCCGGCGACGACCCTCAGGAGTCTCCGAGAAAAATGAACTTGTGGACCGAAAGACGTAGCTCGGAATCGAACCCGCAACCTTCAGAGCGCGAGGCAGACGGCTTGACCACTTCGCCAGGGAGATTCCCAAAAATCTCTTTACTGTGGATTCGAACCCGGGTCTCCCGAATGGGAGCCAGACCAGAAAGATGGTGAACGACTAAAAGAATTTACTACTGAACTACACACATTCATTATCTGGTGCCAGTGCAGAATTATCATCATCATCATCATCATCATCATCATTATCATCATCATCAAGTGCCCTGCCAGCTAGCGTAGGCGCTCATGCCTCTCAGCAGATCTCGGTCTATGGTGTTCTTGATCAACTCTGCTCCTGTTAATCCCCCATGCCACCGTCTCACTCCATCCAGCATCATTTCTCTTGGTCTACCTATGCCTCTCTTCCTCTTGATCTTTCTAGTTGCGCGATGTTCTCCAATGCCTCTCTCTAAACGCATGAGCAAAGACAGCTGTACCTGCGCAGAACAATGAGGATAATATGGTGTGATAGTATGCCCAATACTATACTTATGGGGAGAACTAGACACATTCCAGTGAATCAAGGGACCAAGAAAAGACCGCCGGCGCTGTATGCGACGCACATTGAGAAAACCTGAAGATAATGTACGTAGACCATTGTCTGGAACCCTCAGAGCCAACAAAATAGTGGCTGGCCTAAAACACATCGAGAAGAAAAGTAAAGACCGAGATCGATGATATGACGAGAAAATGTACGGAGACCATTGTCTGGAACCCTCAGAGCCAACAAAATAGTGGCTGGCCTAAAACACATCGAGAAGAAAAGTAAAGACCGAGATCGATGATATGACGAGAAAATGTACGGAGACCATTGTCTGGAACCCTCAGAGCCAACAAAATAGTGGCTGGCCTAAAACACATCGAGAAGAAAAGTAAAGACCGAGATCGATGATATGACGAGAAAATGTACGGAGACCATTGTCTGGAACCCTCAGAGCCAACAAAATAGTGCCTGGCCTAAAACACATCGAGAAGAAAAGTAAAGACCGAGATCGATGAATTGACGAGAAAATGTACGGAGACCATTGTCTGGAACCCTCAGAGCCAACAAAATAGTGGCTGGCCTAAAACACATCGAGAAGAAAAGTAAAGACCGAGATCGATGATATGACGAGAAAATGTACGGAGACCATTGTCTGGAACCCTCAGAGCCAACAAAATAGTGGCTGGCCTAAAACACATCGAGAAGAAAAGTAAAGACCGAGATCGATGATATGACGAGAAAATGTACGGAGACCATTGTCTGGAACCCTCAGAGCCAACAAAATAGTGGCTGGCCTAAAACACATCGAGAAGAAAAGTAAAGACCGAGATCGATGATATGACGAGAAAATGTACGGAGACCATTGTCTGGAACCCTCAGAGCCAACAAAATAGTGGCTGGCCTAAAACACATCGAGAAGAAAAGTAAAGACCGAGATCGATGATATGACGAGAAAATGTACGGAGACCATTGTCTGGAACCCTCAGAGCCAACAAAATAGTGGCTGGCCTAAAACACATCGAGAAGAAAAGTAAAGACCGAGATCGATGATATGACGAGAAAATGTACGGAGACCATTGTCTGGAACCCTCAGAGCCAACAAAATAGTGGCTGGCCTAAAACACATCGAGAAGAAAAGTAAAGACCGAGATCGATGATATGACGAGAAAATGTACGGAGACCATTGTCTGGAACCCTCAGAGCCAACAAAATAGTGGCTGGCCTAAAACACATCGAGAAGAAAAGTAAAGACCGAGATCGATGATATGACGAGAAAATGTACGGAGACCATTGTCTGGAACCCTCAGAGCCAACAAAATAGTGGCTGGCCTAAAACACATCGAGAAGAAAAGTAAAGACCGAGATCGATGATATGACGAGAAAATGTACGGAGACCATTGTCTGGAACCCTCAGAGCCAACAAAATAGTGGCTGGCCTAAAACACATCGAGAAGAAAAGTAAAGACCGAGATCGATGATATGACGAGAAAATGTACGGAGACCATTGTCTGGAACCCTCAGAGCCAACAAAATAGTGGCTGGCCTAAAACACATCGAGAAGAAAAGTAAAGACCGAGATCGATGATATGACGAGAAAATGTACGGAGACCATTGTCTGGAACCCTCAGAGCCAACAAAATAGTGGCTGGCCTAAAACACATCGAGAAGAAAAGTAAAGACCGAGATCGATGATATGACGAGAAAATGTACGGAGACCATTGTCTGGAACCCTCAGAGCCAACAAAATAGTGGCTGGCCTAAAACACATCGAGAAGAAAAGTAAAGACCGAGATCGATGATATGACGAGAAAATGTACGGTGCTGCAGGAGATAGCAAAAACTGGGTCGGCTTGTCGTTGAGTTTTTTGCGTTCTCTAGATTTGAGCTCAAACGTAGTCCATACGGGTGCTTTTACTCCTAGTGCATTGGATTTATTTTTGCGTGTCGATTAGCTTTCCCTATTATAAGTTCCCTCGTCATCTGGCAAACCCACTCCGACTTCTGAAGTATTATGTAATTTACGTGTCCATGTCAAGGATGAGAAGTCAAAATTTTAGTCTAACTGACCAGTGAAGGGGTTGAACCCGCTACCTCGGCATCAGCACACGAGAATTTTAAGAGCAGGGGCCCTATTCATTTAGCCATGCAGAACATCGTGACAACTGGAAAGATCGAGGGGAAGAGAGGCAGAGGTAGACCAAGAGAAACGATGCTGGATGGATTGCGACGGTGGCATGGAGGAATATCATCAGCAGAGTTGATCCAGAACACCAGAGACCGAAATCTGTGGAGAGTCATGAACGCCTATGCCAGCTGGCAGGGCACTTGATGATGATGATGACCTGCTTGTCGTGAGTTGACAGAAATAGTGTGAACCATGGAGGAGTTCATCATCATCATGTTCCATGCCGATAAGCGTGGGCAGTCATGTTTTGTCATCACACACAATCATCAGTCGTGAATCAGCTCCTTTTTTGTCTCGACAATACCACTTGGCCAAACCATCCAGGTATTTACTTCTCTGCCTTTCCCTTGTTCTTTTCCTCTCAATCTTGTCAGTTATCACTAAGTTCTATTCTTTATGTCTACTTATAATGTATTCAAACAATTTTGACTGTATATGTTTAATTTCTCAAGTTTACGGTTCTGGTTTTCTTCTTGTAGGACTTGTTCATTGGTTTTTCTGCCTGTCCATGGTATTCATTGCATTTTCTTCAAAAATATCACAACTTCACTAACATTGGGTGTTTTTTCAGCTTGTCTGCTCATTGTCAACATTTTACATCCATACAAAAGTACATGTTCTATGCAGCACTTCAACTCTTTTTTAGTTCGTTGCAATTGACATCATTTTATTGGCCAGTATGTTAAATCTCGCAATAGGCTACCCCCGCCTTAGATTCTAGTTTTAATCTCTTCAAGGCACCTGCATCAAATGTTATGACTGTTCCGAAATAGTTATACCGATTCACTTATTTAAGAATATTCTCATTTACCATTTATTCTTAGTAAATGTAACCACAACGTGTGAGTGTTTCTTTTCCGTGAGGCTTCCCTCTATATCGTTTGCGGTGACGTGATATTGACCACATGATCCATCGAGTGTTGATTGGTATATGCAAATATGAGGTTAGCACCTTATACAAATAGAATAGTCTCAATGCTTGTATAGGGGTCCTCTACGTACTTACTTTACTAATTATTCTGTCCTGTAGATTCCAGCGAAAGGACTATTTATTGTAGTATTATTAGGTTGTGGTGAAGCAGAAATAACCGTTACAGCGCCATCGTCTTTTCCTTACGGGTAGATTGTCTTAAATATGTTTTGTTCTTTCCATAAGATCCGCATTAGTAATTTTGGCATACCATTTTAACCCTTTTATTCTGCACAGGTACCAATTAATGAATGAGCAGAGTTTATTAGTAATTGTTTAAGTCATTCTCGGTGTCCGGACTGATTTAACGCGAGGGTGAAAAGTGTAATTTCTTTGACGTCTAAAAATGTTTACTCCCATGAAAGCTCATCTTATTTTTTTAATTTTAATTTCTACATTAATATCCTTATCTGTTCCCTTTTGTGACTGTATTGCTTCCTAAATAAGTGTAAGATTACGCCTCTTGAAGTGAGGTTTCTTATAGGAGGACTTATTCTCATTATGTTTGTCTTTCCTCTAAGAATTTTTAAACCTAGCTGCTGTGACCTCCCTTTAAATGTGTTCAGTTTACCTTGCGTTTTATTGTATGTGTTGAACAGCATTGAAATATCGTCAGCGAAGTCCAGATCATGAAGATTTCACATTTTCCTATTTCTGGCGGTCAGAATATTGTTGTCTTTTCTTTATTATTCAATCTGTAGTCAATTAGGAAATAAACATCTTTTTTTTTGGGGGGGGGGGGGGCGGGGGGGGGGGAATGATATGTAGTTTCCTAAATGAAGAACTCTGCATTTCATGTGTTTATATTGTCTTTATTAATTTATTCGAGTGTGAGATTCTACATTGCCTTATCATTTGTCAAGGAGATTCCTTGTCAAAGATTTCAAAAGCCGTTTCATAGTCTACAAACTCAACATAAAGTGGGGGTTTCACGTCATTGCTTTGCTCTTTTATTATGCGTAAGTGACTGTCTGGTGAGTGCAGAATCTGTTTAACAGAAGACTTCATCCGTTAGTCGTCTGCCAATCTCTCCCGAGTTATCCTCCTTATTATATATTCCCGTGAACTGACAATAACATTATTCCTCTATAACACTAGGACTCCATCAGGTTCCCTTACTTTGGCAGCTTCAGATTTCCTTCTCTTCAGTCTCCTAGCATTTCTTCAGCGTCTCACATTATGCTAAACCATTCCACGTTGAAAATACCGGCTCTCGTTAGATCACCGAAGTCAAGCAACGTCGGGCGTGTTTAGTACTTAACTTAGATGGGTGACCTCTGGGGAATACTACGTGTTGTAGACATGTGTTCAGTAATTCTGTTGAGATGCGGCTTTAATAGCATCTGCTGGGATACCATACCGTCCATTGCTTTCCCATCTTTTAAGAGAGTGACAGCTTTTCTAATTCCTTCTTTAGACGGTTTCTCACAGTCGCTGTTTAGCCCCATTGCTGGGCTGGACTGCTATTTTTGATCAGCCTAACTGGATAATTCTATTTTCTTCCATTCCATCCATCATATGCAATGCCGATAAACGTGGGCGGTCATGTTTTGCCATATCACTCGATCACCAGAGTCGTGGATCAGCTCCGTGTTCCTGTCTCGACCATGCCACGTGGCCAAACCATCTCTATTTACTTCTCGGTCTTCCCCTTGGTCTCTTCCCTTCGATCTTGCCAGTTGTCACCAAGTTCTCAAAGTCATTTCTTCTCATAACATGCCCAAAAAAATTTTGACTGTCTATGTCTGATGCCTATAATCAGTTTACGATCTTCATTTGTTTCTTGAAGGACTTGTTCATTGGTTTTTCTGTCTGTCCATGGCATTCTCTGCATCTTCCTCAGAAACCACATTTCTACAGCCATCAAATGTTTTTCAGCTTGACTGCTTATTGTCCACGCTTTACATCCATACAAAAGTATAGGTTCTATGTAGCACTTCAACACTCTATTTCTCGTTTCAATTCATGTTCTTCCATTGTGGTGCTGTAAAGTCTTCGAGGTTGCCTTTCATTGCAGCTACTTCTGCCTCTAACGTTAGGCCAATTTATTATTATCAATTATCTGCCTTCATCCGCTTTCTATGAAATTTAGCTAATTAAGTAAAAGCATTAATAACTTTGATTAAAGTGTGAGGTAATAGAAATAAAATAATATTCAAAGGAACTTGTGAGATAACTGAAAGCATATAATTGCACTGGAACAGAATGTTTGAGGTAACTGAAAGCATAAATTCACAATGACATAGAATGTCTAAGATAACTGAAAGCATAAATTCACAATTTCATAGAATGTGTAAGATAACTAAAAGCATAAAAACATGCGGAACGTATGAGATAACCGAAAGCATACTGTCAACGTCTCTAGGGGTGTACATAGTGGGTTCAGACAGGCAGATGGTGCGAGTACAGATGAGGCGTGAAAACATGAATGCGGTATGACATTGTTTAATGGTGATACACGTAAATATTACGTTCATAACTATCACAGAAAATATACACGCTCCAAAATACGCTCTCGCACCGTTCGCAAAATACTCTTGTGCAACTATCAAGAAAATGCGCACTCGGGTATAGCTAAGCACACCAAAACAAGTTAAGTATTGTTCACATTCACTTGCAACTGAAGTCTAAGCATTAGTCCATTCTGTCTCTCCACACAGTCACACATCCTCTCTCATCCGTGTCCGAGTCTCGTCTGTCGTTTCCTACTCAGTCCGGTGGTCACGAGGGCTTGACCCTCGTGAAGTCCGTGGGAGGTCTTGCCGTCACGTCTGTCTTGCCTTCGCCTGTTGAGGCAGGCGTACTGCGTCATTCCGTCCAAGGTGAACCTGTCCCGTCACTCAAGGGCACAGTCCTGTCTCTAACCTACTATCCTAGGCGTCTGGACCATTCTACTACCCCCGTACTCTTACCATGTCCTATGTCTGTCCTGTGTCCTCAGTTATGCTCTCCCTAGGACCTTGACACATACAATCACTCTAGTGCTGAATGTGTGAGAAAATTGAAAGCATATAATCACACTGGAAGAGAATGTTTGAGGTAACTGAAAGCATAAATTCACAATGACATAGAACGTGTGAGATAACTGAAAGCATACAGTCACTCTGGCGCCGAACGTCTGAGATAACTGAAAGCATACAATCACTCTGGTGCCGAATGTGTGAGATAACTGAAAGCATAAAAACATTCGGGCGTCGAACGTGTAACAACTGAAAGCATATAATGTCATCGACAATGAATATGGGTGTTAACTAAAATTATATGACTTCTGCACCTAATTTGGGGTAACTGAAAGCATTTAATGCCTCCGACAACAAACATGTGAATTAATTGAAAACATATATTGAATACTGGGATCTGAGTAGCGAAATCCAGGGATCGGATGAGAACATGAGCCAACCTACTCCCGGTACGACTTCTCTTCCAAGACTGGCTAATACACATCACAGTCCTGGCAACCAAAGTCGCCTGATAATTCAACGTCATGTTTTCTACATTCAATACAAGTGATCCATGATGATGTTTCTGAAACGTAAATCCACGTAATATTATTTCCGGAAAGTGTCCGACATCCGGTACCGCTTGTAATTTACGTGCCATATAATATGATGATATTACGAAAAGTAATGTTATCCTTGAGCTTCTAGTGGACTTAACTCACCCATCATTCGTGATGTGCTGGAATCAATTATCCCATAGACAGACACACACACAGTCAATAATGCTATGGTAATGATCCCCGCCTTCACTCAATATAGACAAGGTGTATGAACCGTTCAGTAAACACCTATGCCACAGGGAGTTCCATTTATACTCACTACACTCATGAAATACCTGCAAAGCAGGGCCGAGCCTAGTAGTGACCTTTCGAGAAACTCCAGTTAAATAGCATATTTTCCAGGCTTATTCAGCTCACTTTGTTTCCTCGTGATAGTCATTAGTCAGAAATGTCAAGGCGACAAGTGGCTTGTTTTTGTATCTGTTAAGTTACTCGCGCAAAAGATTTCAGAATAAACATGTTGTGTTGCCATCTTATTGTGCCAATATCATAATAACATTATAACGCATGTCTTCTTTGTAGTACAGTCAATGTCAAACTAAAATTCACTGCTTATATAGTACCTTGCGGTGTATGGCAGAGAGGTCTTGAGTCTGATAAATTAAGGCCGCTTGGCTAGTGCAGTCGCCGCGAACTGTGTAGGTTAGGGTTTTCTTTTTGCCCCCGACTGAAAAAAAAAAATTCCAAACCTTACTGACAGTTCGAAACCGGGTCTCCCGAAAGAGAATTAGGCATTCTAGCCATTCGGCCAGCCGCTTCTCTTTGTAATACAGCAGTGTTATATACATTGCAGATGCATAATCCTATCTCTGCAAACAAAGAAAGAAACACCATAAGGACCCCAGATATAACCAATCTAAAGCTTGACGGTTTTACGGGGCCAGAGCACCATAAGGACCCCAGATATAACCAATCTAACGTTTGACGGTTTTACGGGGCCAAAGCACCATAAGGACCCCAGATATAACCAATCTAAAGTTTGACGGTTTTACGGGGCCAGAGCACCATAAGGACCCCAGATATAACCAATCTAAAGTTTGACCTTTTTACGGGGCCAGAGCACCATAAGGACCCCAGATATAACCAATCTAAAGTTTGATGGTTTTACGGGGCCAGAGCACCATAAGGATCCCAGATATAACCAATCTAAAGTTTAACGGTTTTACGGGGCCAGAGCACCATAAAGACCCCAGATATAACCAATCTAAAGTTTGATGGTTTTACGGGGCCAGAGCACCATAATCACCCCAGATATAACCAATCTAAAGTTTGACGGTTTTACGGGGCCAGAGCACCATAAGGACCCCAGATATAACCAATCTAAAGTTTGACGGTTTTACGGGGCCAGAGCACCATAAGGACCCCTGATATAACCAATCTAAAATTTGACGGTTTTATGGGGCCAGAGCACCATATGGACCCCAGATATAGCCTATCTAAAGTTTGACGGTTTTACAGGGCCGGAACACCATAAAGACCCCAGATATAACCAATCTAAAGTTTGACGGTTTTACAGGGCCGGAACACCATAAGGACCCCTGATATAACCAATCTAAAGTTTGACGGTTTTACAGGGCCAGAGCACCATAAGGACCCCAGATATAACCAATCTAAAGTTTGACGGTTTTACGGGGCCAGAGCACCATAAGAACCCCAGATATAACCAATCTAAAGTTTGACGGTTTTACGGGGCCAGAGCACCATAAGCACCCCAGATCTAACCATTCTAAAGTTTGACGGTTTTACAGGGCCGGAGTACCATAAGGACCCCAGATATAACCAATCTAAAGTTTGACGGTTTTACAGGGCCGGAACACCATTAGGACCCCTGATATAACCAATGGAAAATTTGACGGTTTTACGATGTCGGAACATCTTTTTTCTAAACATCGGAATTGAATAGCCGGCTCTGTGGCGAAGGAGTTACGCGCGTAATTCGTAATCCCGCAAACCGCGTACGAAACACAGTTGCGCTTGATTTAGCAGCAGACTGCTTTGCGTTGGTATTTTCAAAACAATGGTATTAGTACCGGTGCTTCTTTTCAGAAAGCAATAGCAAACTACTGAACGTAAACTTGACAAGAAATCACAAACAGCCAAAAATGCTGGGGTTGGCTGCAACGTCATGTAGAGGATATGCAACTACCATTAACTACTTGGATACAATCCAATCAGTGATCAACTTCTCGTTATTCGACCTAAAACACATTGAAGGGACATCATATGCAAATCTATGATAAAAGAGATGTATCAGAAGATAGTGGAATTCGGGAATGTTGCTGTGGATTTTATGAGATATTAGAAAGAGTGAAAATATGAATATAATTGGAGAAACTGCGGTAAAGCTGTAGAAATGTAAACTATATAAAATAACACAAAGTAATGCAGCTTTACAGAGCAGAATTACGAAACAATACAAGGACGTTGCGGCGATTAGCCTTCATCGGCACACAAATACATACACAAAACACAACATATAATCACGGCGAAAACACTCTAGTGACTACATTACGGCATAAGAAAAGGATGAGAAGCATAAAAAGATGACAAAATTTAGAACAATGAAGAGAAAGTGAAAATTTGAAAGAAAAAAAAATCGTTTGTTACTGATCTCAGTATCCTACCGCCTTAGTTACCACTCCCTATGCCGATCCTGATGACCCACAGTCTCCCGCGACTGGAACTCAAGAAAACGGAACTCAAAGGGCTCAAGGAAGAAAAGGAAAACAAGAAACTCTAGGAGAAACCAATATCCCGCCAGACCTCTGAAGAAAACCTAGAGGAGCACCATGACGACGGGACAGTGTACCCACCATCACCTCCCTTGGAGGAGCTCCTCGCGAAGAGAGCAAAAGAGGAACTCAGGAGCAAGGAATTCATAAGGCACAAGGAAGAAAAAGAAAACAAGAAATTCAAGGGGAAACCAAGGCACAGCCAGACCCCTGTAAAATACCCGGATATATACTATGACAAACACGATGAGCCGTATTATATAGAAGGCGGAGAGATCATCCCGTGGTTGAACACGGAGGAAAAAAATCGAAAGGCAACAGAAACTCAAACTCGAAAGAGAAAGAAAAAAAAAGGCGCAAGGAAGAAAATGAAAACATCAAAAAGCTTCTACAGACAATACACAAAAAATGAGGCAAAAAGACCAAATAAACAGTCCTTATAAGGACTGCAACCAGTCAAACAAGACGCCCCAGGAGCCAACACTGATCTAGGAAACCACCAGAGGAGACGAACACAGTGGATCACCGCCGACTAATCCCCAAGCTTATGGAACCTGTCCTAGTCAGGACTCACTCGTAAGAGCGCACAAGACAAAAACAGGTAAAAACCCACAAAAACCACGAATCTCAACTCTAACCACAGCTGAAAGAAGCAGGTTGAACGAGACCGAATTTGGAATGTTTGTTTACGAATCAAGTCAAGTATTCATGTCGGTGTTACAGCCTGGGATTCTGAGATGGGTAGAAAAAAAAAATTTCAATTTTCATTTTCTCTTCATTGTTCTAATTTTTGTCATCTTTTTATTCTTCTAATCCTGTTCTTATGCCGTAATGTAGTCACTAGAGTGTTTTCTCCGTGATTATATGTTGTGTTTAGTGTATGCAATTGTGTGCTGATGAAGGCTAGTCGCCGCAAAGTCCTTGTATTGTTTCGTAATTGTGTTCTGTAAAGCTGCATTACTTTTTGTTATTTTATATTGTTTGGAAAATGTGAAAGGTAGAGATGCCATCATAATCACTTGAGATTTCATAATCACGTGGAATTTCAACACGAAAATTGGCGTAGGCAGAATCGAAGAACAGGAAAAGACACTAGGCCCGTTCGGCACAAAACATATATATGACAGAGGGGAAAATTAATTTAAATTTGCCTAGAACATCGCAGTAATCTTAGTTAGACAACAAACAGCTATGTTCTAAACTCTAAACTTCTTGATGGTAACCGCAGGAACCAAGTTAATGTTTGCTTACTTGCTTGCCTGCATTCACTGGCTGTGAACTCCAGCGTGAAGTCCTGTATGTCGGATGAAGACATCCTGTTGTCCAACATCAGTGTGTGTCATACCAGACTGAGGTTTGCGTGAGTACCAAGTTAATTAAGTCTTAATTCATCAAAGATGAATGACGCGCACAACATCTACAAACACACTCCCACGAGGAAACTGAGACACAGATCGTGAACATGGTGTGACAGATTTCAGCATAAAACTGAAAAAGTGAAAACTGGAGCATGACCAATACAGGTCGGTATAAATGATATGCCTTCTGAATATACATCTGACACACACAAAATCAAATTCGAGGTGAGACGTCAGTGCAAGAAGACAGGACTTCTGATGGGCTAGCCACACAAGCGAAAGACGTTTAATCTTACCAACACAAAACACGGTTTGTATATTTTTTTCTTCAGGCTAACAAAAAGACAAGTAAAGCCAACTGTGATTGAAATAAACAGTCTCACTGACATAAAAAAAATACAAGATAAATCAGAATGGCGATCAGAGAAGACAAGATCACATCTCATCTCATCTCATCATGTTCCTCTTGTACCTTGCGGTGTCAAGGTGAAGTATAAACATCGTGAGAATGCCCGATTATGGGCTTCATGTATCGATATTTCCATGGGCTCTGCTGTTCCCTCCGTCCAACGTTTACGTGGTCGGCCTCTTCCTCTGTTTCCATCTGGTCTGTACAGCATTGCTTGTTGTGGTATGCTGTTGAACGGTAACCTACTTGCATGGCCAAACCATTTGACTTGCTGAAACAGTTTAAAATGCATATCTGTGCTAAAATAAAACATCTTCAGTTGCAAGGACAAGACAGAGACTTGTTCGTGGAAATCAGAACATTAACAGGCGCATGCAAACCATCATTAAAAGTTACTTTCACATCCTTTACAGGACGTAGCAGTCAACTCCAACATTGTTTGGCTGTTTGTGATCTCTTGGCAAGTTTACGTTCAGTATTTTGCCATTGCTTTCTGAACGACCGGCACTAATACACCATTTTCATTTTTTAAAACACCAATGCGAGGCTAGCTGTCTGCTGCCAAACCGCCCGCAGCTGTGTTTCAGACGCGGTATACGGGATTACAAACTGGGTCCAAAACTCCTTCGCCACGGAGCCATCACATGTAATAAATGATAGAAACGGCAATAGTTTAATAGAAAGCAAAGATATAGCAGAAAGATGGAAGCATTAATGTAGATACATGGATGAAGATACGTCGAAGAAACGAAATACTATACATGAAAGCGAATAGAAAGAACCATAATTTTTATTTGGGGAGTTGAGTCAAAAACATCATTGCACTCGGGACAACGCCGTACGTGTTCCGTCCGCAATTTCAACATCCAGCGAAGAGTCCCAATACTATCGGTACTAATAACAGTCTTATTATGTGTCTAACCTTTCCTCGGAGTTCTGAGTGTCGACCTGACGCTCTAGTCACACCAGCAGCACAATCCTCTACAACAATCTACAACAATGGCCAGACTGCGAGAGCAGCAAATTAAAAGAGGGGTGGCCAAACAAGAACACTACGCAGGAAGCCAAAGAAGATTGATACACCAACACAGAACTGGCGTCGTTAGCCGCTACATGCTGCGGGATTTGCTGAGGAGGGGATCCGAGCACTTATGGACTGAATGGTTCGATGTGTAATGAGGATGATCTGTCGACTAACTAACTAACTAATCATCTACAGGCCGTGATGATCTATCTGTTCGTCTGTACTTAACACACGATCCCAAAATCTTCCGACTATGTCTGCCTTATCATTGACCAAACCCCACCCAACACATCTGTCCACCCGTATCTTTTCATTCCATACCAACATGTCTTTGGGGGAAGGGGGGGGGATCCAACATATGCTTTCTATTGTTGATTGTTGATTTGAAGCCCTTTACTCTGCCCGAAGCATGCCAGTCTTCACCTGTCTCATCATACTTTGTGAGCTGGTTACAATCACAACATGCATGTACTGTTTGTCCTCCAGCCAGCGGAAGAACGATAAGCAATAAAGTGGCTGAAGAAAAACTAAGTCAATAGGTTGTCACACTCTACAAAGAGAATTAATCCATGCATGAGAAGCCAACTTCCTATCTATAATGCTTTATGTATAAAGACTCCTAAAAGCGCTGTTTGGCCTAAAGCAAAGAAGAAAACCACGCTGCAGATTGCTACTGGTACTATTAGTGTTGGAACTCTTCGCTGGCTGCTGAGAATGGGGACGGAGCACTTATGGGAATGCCCCGAACGCTGTGATGTCGATTCCTAAATCAGTCAATCAATCACTCAAACACGCTACATCCATCTCCCACAGAAAACAATTTAAAACTGCCCACCAACTATTGTACTATCGCACGCATAAGCCTTGCTAGCAAACACTTCCAGCCAGTCATTATCAAGAGGATTGGAAGTAAGATCAGATATGAATTACAAGAGTGCATCTAGGTTTCTGACAGAGCACCAGAACCAACGATCAGGTCTTCAATATGAAAAAAACATGTTTGAGAAATGCGAAGAGTTCAATGTAGATAGTTATGCCTATTTTGTAAGTTGCAGTAAGGTGATCGAATATTTAAAATGAGAAATCGTGGAATATGATAAGATATGGGGTTTCCAGCATCCCTGATCCACTTAAACTAATTATTATATCATGAACAATAAACAGCTGTTAAAATAGTCAGAGGAGCATCAAACAGGATTGGTAGGTCAGCATGGCCGAATGGATAAGAACACGTCTTCTTAAACAACCGGTGTGCTGATGCCGAGGTATGGGGTCCAACCCCTACACCGGACAATTGGACTAAAATGTTGACCTTATCGTCCTTGACTTTAGGACGTAAATTACAAGTAGTTCTGAAGTTGGAGTGGGTTCGCCTGATGGCGAGGGACACTGTAATTTTTTTTTTTTTTATTCGCATATCCTTTTACAGGACATCGCTGTCAACAGCAGCATCTTTCAGCTGTCTGTTGATTTCTTGGCAAGATTACGCTCAGTAGTTTGCCATTGCTTTCTGGGCGGCCGGCTCAGTGTCCCGCAAGTCACCAGCGGGGGACGAACCGCTCCCAGCTCGCTCCCGTTACGAGACTCTGCGTGACAAACGGGATTACGGAGAAAGTGTTATAACCCCTCAGCCAGAGAGACCGGCACACTGTAATTAGGGAAAGCTAATCCACACGCGCCGGTCTCTCTGGTCTAGGGGTTACACGATTTCTCCGTAATCCCGTACACTCTCGTGAGTAAAGTGACGTTGCGTGAGAATCGGTAGCGGTTCTCCCCGCGTCGGTAACTTACAGGGTATGTGAGCCGGTCGCTCAGAAAACAATGGCAAACTACTGAGCGTAATCTTGCCAAGAAATCAACAATTAGCTGAAAGATGCTGATGTTGACAGCGATATTCTGTAAAGGATATGCGAACAAAAACACAAAATACAAAAAAAAAATCCACACGCAAAACACGCAAAATTCATTCCAGCACCACTAGAAGTAGTGTGTATGGACAATGGTTCAGTTCAAATCGAGCCAGCGCAAAACAAAACTGGATTGAATTGCAACAGTGGGGGGGGGGGGGGGGGGGGGGGGTGGGTGTGTGTGTGTGTGTGTGTGTGTGTGTGTGTGTGTGTGTGTGTGTGTGTGTGTGTGTGTGTGTGTGTGTGTGTGTGTGTGTGTGTGTGTGTGTGTGTGTGTGTGTGTGTGTGTGTGTGTGTGTGTGTGTGTGTGTGTGTGTGTGTGTGTGTGTGTGTGTGTGTGTGTGTGTGTGTGTGTGTGTGTGTGTGTGTGTGTGTGTGTGTGTGTGTGTGTGTGTGTGTGTGTGTGTGTGTGTGTGTGTGTGTGTGTGTGTGTGTGTGTGTGTGTGTGTGTGTGTGTGTGTGTGTGTGTGTGTGTGTGTGTGTGTGTGTGTGTGTGTGTGTGTGTGTGTGTGTGTGTGTGTGTGTGTGTGTGTGTGTGTGTGTGTGTGTGTGTGTGTGTGTGTGTGTGTGTGTGTGTGTGTGTGTGTGTGTGTGTGTGTGTGTGTGTGTGTGTGTGTGTGTGTGTGTGTGTGTGTGTGTGTGTGTGTGTGTGTGTGTGTGTGTGTGTGTGTGTGTGTGTGTGTGTGTGTGTGTGTGTGTGTGTGTGTGTGTGTGTGTGTGTGTGTGTGTGTGTGTGTGTGTGTGTGTGTGTGTGTGTGTGTGTGTGTGTGTGTGTGTGTGTGTGTGTGTGTGTGTGTGTGTGTGTGTGTGTGTGTGTGTGTGTGTGTGTGTGTGTGTGTGTGTGTGTGTGTGTGTGTGTGTGTGTGTGTGTGTGTGTGTGTGTGTGTGTGTGTGTGTGTGTGTGTGTGTGTGTGTGTGTGTGTGTGTGTGTGTGTGTGTGTGTGTGTGTGTGTGTGTGTGTGTGTGTGTGTGTGTGTGTGTGTGTGTGTGTGTGTGTGTGTGTGTGTGTGTGTGTGTGTGTGTGTGTGTGTGTGTGTGTGTGTGTGTGTGTGTGTGTGTGTGTGTGTGTGTGTGTGTGTGTGTGTGTGTGTGTGTGTGTGTGTGTGTGTGTGTGTGTGTGTGTGTGTGTGTGTGTGTGTGTGTGTGTGTGTGTGTGTGTGTGTGTGTGTGTGTGTGTGTGTGTGTGTGTGTGTGTGTGTGTGTGTGTGTGTGTGTGTGTGTGTGTGTGTGTGTGTGTGTGTGTGTGTGTGTGTGTGTGTGTGTGTGTGTGTGTGTGTGTGTGTGTGTGTGTGTGTGTGTGTGTGTGTGTGTGTGTGTGTGTGTGTGTGTGTGTGTGTGTGTGTGTGTGTGTGTGTGTGTGTGTGTGTGTGTGTGTGTGTGTGTGTGTGTGTGTGTGTGTGTGTGTGTGTGTGTGTGTGTGTGTGTGTGTGTGTGTGTGTGTGTGTGTGTGTGTGTGTGTGTGTGTGTGTGTGTGTGTGTGTGTGTGTGTGTGTGTGTGTGTGTGTGTGTGTGTGTGTGTGTGTGTGTGTGTGTGTGTGTGTGTGTGTGTGTGTGTGTGTGTGTGTGTGTGTGTGTGTGTGTGTGTGTGTGTGTGTGTGTGTGTGTGTGTGTGTGTGTGTGTGTGTGTGTGTGTGTGTGTGTGTGTGTGTGTGTGTGTGTGTGTGTGTGTGTGTGTGTGTGTGTGTGTGTGTGTGTGTGTGTGTGTGTGTGTGTGTGTGTGTGTGTGTGTGTGTGTGTGTGTGTGTGTGTGTGTGTGTGTGTGTGTGTGTGTGTGTGTGTGTGTGTGTGTGTGTGTGTGTGTGTGTGTGTGTGTGTGTGTGTGTGTGTGTGTGTGTGTGTGTGTGTGTGTGTGTGTGTGTGTGTGTGTGTGTGTGTGTGTGTGTGTGTGTGTGTGTGTGTGTGTGTGTGTGTGTGTGTGTGTGTGTGTGTGTGTGTGTGTGTGTGTGTGTGTGTGTGTGTGTGTGTGTGTGTGTGTGTGTGTGTGTGTGTGTGTGTGTGTGTGTGTGTGTGTGTGTGTGTGTGTGTGTGTGTGTAAGACAGAATTGCGTTCTCTTCCCTGTTCAATAGCTTTGCAGAAAATCAAAACTGATGAAAACAGTTACAAATTTCATACGTTAATAAACTGAGGAGATTCAAATCGAGAACTCAGATGTGCAGATGTCAAGGACCCTCTGTCAATAGTACTGATGGACTAGAAGTGTTAATCCCACCTCTCAAAAGACACAGTGAAGATCAAATCTGTATTCTGAAATTAAATAAAGTGGAGAAAACTAATGTCCACAATTAAAACTACGTGTCAACTAAAATAACACAATCGATAGTAAAGCAATTGATAAACATGGCACATACTTGTAATTTCTTGGCTCCAAATTCAACAATACTGGGAGAATGTCACAAGACATCAGCCGTAGACTGCCGATAGTCATGCAGATATTAAACAGTAACACATGACTAATGCTCTACAAATGACAGTAATAGTTTTGAAGATATACATTTTTGTTGTGACAATATATGGATGAGAGTAATTGATTAAAATCCCATGACAGTCACCAATGTGGATCTCAAGGAACGAACTAAACAGATCCAACTAAATCAAGTGGCGGGGAAAACGACGCCGGTGATACATAAGGCATGCTCTGAGAAAATATAGTTATAATGTAACTAGAAATCTGTCCTTTGGAACTGACAAGGCAAAACAAGTAGTGGGAGACATAAAAGCACTCAGAGAAGGGAATTAAAGATATAGATACGCAACATGGAGCAATGGGAATGAACGCACGAACAAACGAACGAACAAACGAGCGAGCGAAAGGACTTTATTTTCAAAGAGTAACAAATTGGGCACGCAGGCCCGTCTTATATTCAGCCCTTCCAATCACTCATCTTTCGTTCATCAATAGTGCATGATATATTCACATAGGAAACAAACATTGTTAAAAGAATGTTGTAAACAACAACAATGCATATTACCATGTTATGAGACACACACCCCCACCCCCACATACACACACCCACCCATCCACACACACACATATCCCCACGCACACACACATCTCCCCACCCATGCACGCATCCCCCACATACATCCCCACCCAACAACACATCTCCCCATCTACAAACACATACCTCCCACCCAAGGATACCCCACCAACAGGCTGATAAGCTGGCAGGGAATGCACCTCTCGATGGTAGATTACCTAAGGACAAGGGAGAGTTGGTCGGGCGCCTA
Source organism: Cepaea hortensis (assembly GCA_963921405.1). Taxonomy (NCBI): domain Eukaryota; kingdom Metazoa; phylum Mollusca; class Gastropoda; order Stylommatophora; family Helicidae; genus Cepaea; species Cepaea hortensis. Next base: position 35,889,329 of record OY992885.1, read on the forward strand.
TGGGACCAGGTAGAGAAAGCTGCGGAACAGACTGAGCACCCGTATGTGGAGAGAATGGTATGGGAGGAAGGAGGGACGTCGGCATAGCTCTGGACGAATCTCAAAACTGCTAGGGGAGACCAGAAGAACGTTCAGTCAGATGGTAGTTGGAACCATTAGCAATATGACTTTTCGCTGACTGTTGAACAAGGGGACGGAGCGCGTGTGGGAATGTCCTGAGTGCAGTGATGTCATTTCTTAGCTCAACTCAACACAATATGGAGATAACATAAACGTAGCAGCAAGAGATAGCACATGACATGAAGGCTAGGTGTGCGTTGGTTCATAGGCTGTGGTCTCTACGGGATTAAAAGCAGCAGAGTTACAATACTTGTTAAATATTATTCGTCTTTTCTCTTAAGTTGGTGTGCAGAATATAATAGCATTGATTTAGCATTCAGCCATGTTGCTGAGGAGCTGCTGACCGAGTGGTTATAACACCGGTTTCTCATTCTGGAGACCCGTGTTCGAATCCTCGGTAAGATGTGGATTTTTTCTGTCGGAGGCAAAGATAAAACCCTAACCTGCACAGTTCGTGGCGACTGCACTAGCTAGGCGGCCTTAATTCCTTAGGCTCAAGACCGCAAGGTACTATAGTTATTAGATGACAGTTGATGGTAATGTTGCTAACGATTAATGATAACTAATAAATAACTACCACCTCTGAGTTATCAGTGTCAATGGCGGCATTTAACCACATACCTGAATATCGAGGCATGCGAAATGATATCTTTGAGAATAACAGATGCCGTTGACAAATAACTAAGGGATGAACAGGCGGGATTTCGACCAAACAACTCATGCGGTAATCAGATAGCCATTTTACGCATAATAATAAAAGAAAGCATTTACGTGAATCAGTCTATTAATATTGGGTGTATAGATTATAAAAAGGCACGTGTTAGCATCGATAGGATGTATTGCCTATTTGGACATAGACAAGGCTTAAGAAATTCTGTTTCTCGTGATGATGTAATCACAAGAGACAAAATAAAAAGCACTGACCTTTGAAGAGCCACATGAATAATCACATGTACATAATATTTGTTGAGACAGATTATGTAGGTCATGTTTTGCAAATGAAACCTGGCCAAAAGCTCACGTATGTCAACTACAGCCAAAAATGGGATTCTTAAATCAATAGTACCAACACGATGCAGATTGAAGATGGACTGGCTGGTGAATGTTCTGAAATACTGAGTTATAAATCTGAAATTCAATGCAATTGTGTGCATTTGGACCTGGGAATTTATTGCATCTACCGGAGCGAGGGTTGGTGTAGAGACACCCGATACTACTGCACTATCTCCGTGAGAATTGTGCTGCAGGGCACTCCTAACTTTCTCCCAGCTTAGAAACCAGCCGAGATATCGGAGTGAGACTGGTGTAGAGACTTTTCTCCCGACTCGATACCAAAGTACTTTTTCCACGGGAATTGTGACGCAGAGCACTATTTATTTTCTCCCAGCTTTGTTTTGAGTCGATTTGAATCAAGAACCGACATTATTGCACTCGGGACATTCCCATTAACGCTCAGTCCTCATCTTCAACAGCCAGCGAAGCGTTCCAATATTAATTGTGTCCGTTGCAATCTGATTACATATCCGTATTGCTTCACCTATGAGTGACGGCTGTCGACAAGGTCGCTGCTGCATTCTCTCTCGACCATGATATTCTATCTCTTCTTCTGCATTATTCACATGCTCCCAGAGGTCCTTCACCTCTGCCGTACCATGCATCAAATCACGCCTTAATGATACGACACCGGCCAATCTGTCTGCCTATTCATTTCCAACTACTCCAATGTCCTGGAGAAAAGATCCAGTGAATGCTCACGATTCGCAACCTCTGAATCGATGCATGCCATTCTGCAGGGAGCGTGCCAATCTTTACCTTTGGCGGTACTTTGTGAATCCGCTGGTGTGCAAGACCGGTACTGGAACCACACATCTATAGAGAGTCATATTCACCTGCTAGGATTGGACAGGGTTTTCTCGAGTTCGGGATGATCGTCTCAAAAATAAGTCACGCGTCTTCAGTAAACACGACTTGAAAAACACGAAAACGTGGGCAAGACACTTACCACTCTATCGATGGTCATTTAACACTTCACAAATGGTCAATGTTTCGGGTTGTGGGTCTCGCTCCTAGGAAATCTTGCAACATTAGCCAAATACTGTTCTTTTGTCGTACAGTACTCGCTTAGTCCAGCCGGACTCATATCTGGAAGTGGACTTGTGATATGTTCCGCTGATAATGATGAAGCTTTAAGTGGCCAGCTATAGTCAGGATTGATTTGTTGATTAAAGAAAGAATGGTTTCTATGGTCGAACTCACCGTTCGATGTATTTATATATGTCTTTGAACTGAATGAGTGCGAAGTCCATCGCTTTGGAAGGCATGCTCGAATACATGCGGTGTGTTTCCACAAATCGTCATCTGACAGTACTGGCGTGGATTGAGCTCTCTGTAGTGACCGAATATTTATAAATCCATCACGGATAGTCTTATCCATATCGCAATTTGATAAGGGCACTGGTTCAAGTTCAAAGGTTTTCTGAAATGTATCTGTTTGAGGTAACTCAAACAAGCAAGACTTGGATACCACATCGCTCAAGAAGACGGAACTGTCAAGTACTAAATGACTTAAAGGATCTTGAGAATCACGGTATCTTTGATTCACAGGGGCCTGTGTACATTCTAAAGATGAGCTTCCAATAAAATACAAGTCTTTATTCTCGCAAGGAGAAGAAACAGTGTCGTAATATACAGACTCGTTGCTAACACCTGTATTCCTATGTTCAAGGGTTATATTACACAAACGAGGTAAACTGTCATTGGAATGTAACGCCCACTTATTATTTATGGCAGTGTTAGAGTTATCCGGAATGTCTTGTCCCAAGTTTACAAAGACTGAATCCATTGTCACGTCTTTACTCTTTTCTAATTGCTGTGCGTTTTGGAATGTTACGTCCGAAGAGGTATATTCAATAAAATTATAAGGCTTATGGTGTGTTCTTAGAAAATCATGTTCGGTGTGTTTCACACTAAAATTATCATTGGCATCAAGCTGGTCGTCGCGATGTTTTGATGTTTCGTTGGCTGTGATAATACTGGAAATAACATCTGGCTGCTGGTCTTGTTTGAAGTGTAAGTCTACTTTCTCATTAGGAGTCCAGTAGGGACTTGTGTCTGATATTGAATCTAAGTTCTCATCTGTGTTAAAATTATCTTGCCTTGACTTTCTTGGACTTCCATGATGCCTTTCTGGAAGTGGGCTGAGATGCTTGAAAGAATGGTTTTGCATGGGGTTCTCCGAATCGTCAGAGTATCCTATCCTGCCTGGACTTTGTAGTACAGGATTGTTTTCAATGGAATCAGGGCTTCTGAATCTGTAGTCATCCTTTAATGGTGAATAACCTGCTTGAAAAGCGTAGCAACTATAATCTTTGTTTGTCTGAGGCAAGGATATTAAAGATGCAACCACGCGATCATTTCGCTTTTTGTTACGTCGGGCTCCATTACAACTTTTGGGGTTATTTGGGGTCTGCTCTCTCCTGCTTGCATCAAAGGCTGTCAGTTGACGGTCGAAATATTGACGACCGTACATGAGCTCTTCCGGAAATGAATGAGTCTTTACTGCTAAGTTTAAAGCATTTGGCCTATCCCAGATTTTAGGAGCTGCTTTATTCTCATCACTTGTCGCAACTCTTTCGTAACTGGGCCGACTAGGTAAGGACGCATCCGCATCATATCGTAATTCATAAATCCTTCTGTGGTGCTCCGTGGGTCTGTTTTCGACATCTGATTCAGTATCAAGTGCTTCCAAAGGATCCTCATAGCTTGCAACATTCATGTCTAGCCCCATGGGATAGCTGTTGCTTGATTTAGGAATGTCGATAGACGAGGACGTTTTCTTGGTCTCGGGAAGCGATCTGAAGCCCGTGAACATACTGACAAATCTTTGCCAGCTTGTACTTCGTCGGTTATTTCTTCTTTTGTGACGGTCTTGTTTAAAAGAAAACGATTTTGTGACTTTGCCTTGGCCTTGAAGCTGCTGTGCTGCACGGCTTCCGGAGAATACATTTTTCAGTTTAGTCCACGTGATGTTGGGAGTCGAACGAGAGGAATCGTGAGAGCCCTTGTTGTCCGATGACTGGTCTGTGTCTTGTTCAGGTAAACTATCGCTTCCTAGGTCGATTCTCCGATTGAAATTGCTTATTGCTAGATCTCCAAGACTGAGTCGACTGCGTTTGTTGTTTGAGGGACATTGAGATGGCCTTATGGGATTCTTTGAAGACATCTTGCTGTCTGTGGCAGTGTTCTCTTTATTTGCATTGTCTTTGGTGTTGCTATGAAGACAGTTGTAGTATTCATTCATGTTGCCAGACGGAACATAGCTGACTTTGCTAAGGCTTACTCTACGAGAGAGATCCGGCGACGGCGTTTTTTGTTCCTCATAGTAAAACTCACCTGGAGCTCCGTCTGGTTTTGGAACGCGTTTCAGAAATACTATGCCATTTGTGTGTTTGCTGCGAATGGTGCTCCATCGCTGCGTTGAGTCTATCTCAGTGCTTGGGGATTGTATTAGAATAGTGGGCTCACTGTTTCTGTACTGACAACACCCGCCTTGCTCATGTGTCTTAGGAATGAAACCATGACTACCACAGACAACATCGGTTGGAGAAAGCTGGTTGCCATGGACATGAAAATAATATTGCTGCTGATCAAGCCCGTGGGTTTGACCTGGGATATAGCCCTGTTGATTTTGGAAAGGTTCCGAATTTCTTTTCCCAGAGAAAGAAGCTTGCTGGGCTCTATAAGAGTCTGGAAGAACTTGTCCCAAAGAATGCCTCCCCACTTCCCCATAAACCTCAGTGTATTTGGAATATGATGGGTCGCACTGGACAACAAAAGCGTTTCTTCGTTGTCTGTTGTATTTGGTTGCTTCCCCTTCCCCTTTGCAATTCTGGTAGTCCAGATCATCGCCGTGTATTGTACACATAGAACTGCCTTCGTATTGAGGTGCGGGCATGTGTCGTCTGTTCGGCGTTAGTGGGACAGAAGCATCCGGCCCGTGGTGACGTTTGCCCTTAAACTTCATGACAATATCTTGAAAAGACACGCCATTTTGTTGGGCATTTTCATCTGTCTGTGTATTGATTCTGAGAAACGGGCCACGGTACTTTCTCGTAACTGTCATTCCCCGGTTTCTAAAGAAGGACTTCTTTTGCATCATGGGGCTAGGCGTTGGAGCCCGTGATGTTGGGAATGGAGAATCTTCCAAAAAGAAGGGACAGCTGTTATCATTATTGGTAACAGAATCAAAACTTAGCATAAACGACCGACCTAACTCGCGTAACGTTATTGAGTTTGTGTTACATAAAGCGGCGACCATTCTCTTTCGTCTCATGCCACCGTATTGAAATATCACATAGAAATAATCCATCAGAATCTGGCGCTTTTTGATGACTTTCCTGTGCCGACAATAGAAAGAAGCAGCTAAAAACACAAACATGCTAATAGCTACTGTAACGGAGGGGACCCAGGCCGGAAAGGGAGGAGTCGGGTATGACAGCACGTGATCATCAGGTACTGAATTAACAGTGTCGTTGGTATGGTCACCCGCTTCCATAAAAACATATATTTACAGGCAGAATCCCGCGCCACCTTGGTGGCCACGTGTTTTCGGCTCGAGAGTTGAAATGCCCGTATGCGGAAGTTAATATTATTCATTAACTGCCTTTCCTGCTAGAGCAGTGACTTATTTTGTTTGGAAGTTGCGATAGTTTTGTCATGTTGTAGCATTCCGTGTAGCCTCTTTAGTCGTGGTCTATTATAGTATTGTCTTGAAGATCACTACACATGTAGGCAAAAACCTCGTGCTGTTTCTCTGAGTCGATTTCTTGTAACTTTGACGTCATTCGAACTTGCTGAAAAATAAACAATGAGAATGTGTTAAATGAGCAAAATAAGCATATATTGCATTTGATATTACGCATGCAATGTTTTATGTATTCGTAATAGCAATAACATAAATTATGTTCATTCACATAAATGGGTAACCATTTTATGGAATTTCCATGGAAGATGTTACCGTATGGATGTGAAGTGTTAAGTTGTCACATAAACAAGGTCACCGCCGACCAGCCCCTTTCCTTGTACGATTTCTAGAACTCAGACAATTATCAATATTACCTGGCTGAGTGGCACCTCATGGTGGCACTTCTGATTTGTTTGGTTCGAGAACTCATAACTCTTGATATGATAGACAGTTTGTCTAGCTGTTCAGCCACACTCTTTGTTCTGATATAACGTTAACGTTTACTACTAAGTCTTAATTGCCGAGAGGGTTAGCTCATTTTACAATCTTACTGTTTCTCTCTCTCTCTCTCTCTCTATATATATATATATATATATATATATATATTATATATATATATATATATATATATATATATATATATATCTACAAATTGATGGGAAAGACCTTAGACTTGTAAAAAACATATATTGGAAACAACAAGCTGCCATAAGAGTTGATAATGAAGTAAGCCAATATCAGCCTATTAAGAGAGGTGTGAGACAGGGATGTGTAATGTCTCCAGATCTGTTTTCCCTGTACAGTGAAAATATTTTCAGAAATATTGAAAATATGGAAGGAATCAACATTGGGGGACGATGCATCAATAACATTAGATATGCAGATGATACAGTCTTGATTGCAGACAATGAACAGGACCTGCAAAATTTAGTACATGCGGTTGTTACACACAGTGAACAACAAGGGTTAGAATTAAATTGTAAAAAGACACAGATTATGGTCGTCACTAGGAAGAACGAAATACCACAGTGTAATATACAAGTAAATGGGAATATTCTTCAACAAGTGAATAGGTACAATTATCTCGGAACAGTAATAACATCTGATGGGAGATGCCTTGAAGAGATTAGAACAAGAATCGCCATGGCAAAAGTAGCCTTTAGCAAGATGAAAAACATACTGACCAATAAAAAGATGTCAATTGAAACGAGAAAAAGAGTGTTGAGATGCTACATAGAACCTGTACTTTTATATGGATGTGAAGCTTGGACAATGAGCAGCCAGGCTGAAAAACATCTGATGGCTGTAGAAATGTGGTTTCTGAGGAAAATGCAAAGAATACCATGGACAGCCAGAAAGACCAATGAACAAGTCCTTCAAGAAACAAATGAAGATCGTAAACTGATCAGAGACGTTAGACGTAGACAGTCACAATTTTTTGGGCATGTTATGAGAAGAAATGATTTGGAGAACTTGGTGACAACTGGTAAGATCGAGGGGAACAGACCAAGGGGAAGACCTAGAAACAAGTATCTGGATGGCTTGGCCTTGTGGCATGGTCGAGACAGAAACACGGAACTGATCCACGACTCTGTTGATCGAGTGAGATGGCAGAACATGACCGCCCACGCTTACCGGCATGGCACATGATGGATGGATGGATATATATATATATATATATATATATATATATATATATATATATATGTGTGTGTGTGTGTGTGTGTGTGTGTGTGTGTGATTGTGTGTTTGTTTAGGTGTGGGTGGGTGTGGGTGTGTTGGTGAGCGTATGGGTGGGTGTTAGTGTCGGGGTGGGTGGGTGTGGGTGTATCTATGTTGGTAGACGTGTGTGGGTAGGGGTTGGTGAGTGTAGGTGTGTTTGTGGGCGTGGGTGGGGAGCTGGATATGTTAGTGTGGGTGGGTGGGTGAGAGAGTGCGTGAGAGAGTGCGTGAGAGAGTCTGAGTGAGTGAGTGAATGTTGTATTTGTCTTCTTGTGTGTGTGTGTGTGAGTGAGAGAATAAGTGTGATTTAGAGAGTGAATGAGTGAATGTGAGTGAGAGAGTGTTAGCAAGTGAGTGTAGTGAGAGAGAGAGAGAGAGAGAGAGAGAGTGAGAGATTGAGTGAGCGAGTGAATATGTGTGTATCTGTCTGTGTGAGTGGAGAGAGAAAGAGAGGGTGAGTGAGAAAGTAAGTGAGAGAGTGAGTGAGTAAATGAGTGAGTGAGAGAAAGTGACTGAGTGAGTGAGAGAGTGAATGAGTGTGTGTGTCTGTCTGTGTAAGAGATAGAGAGAGAGAGATAGAGAGAGAGAGAGAGAGAGAGAGAGAGAGAGAGAGAGAGAGTGAGACAGTGATAGTGAGTGAGTGTGGGTGAGAGCGTGAATGAGTGAGAGAGAGTGAGACAATGAGGGTTAGTGTATAAGTGTGTGTGTGTGTGTGTGTGTGTGTGTGTGTGTGTGTGTGTGTGTGTGTGTGTGTGTGTGTGTGTGTGTGTGTGTGTGTGTGTGTGTGTGAAAGAAAACAAACAAACAGAGAGCTAGAGAGAGTTGAGCGCATGCATGTCTTGTGTAACGCCATTCCGTATTTTCTTATGTATCCTAATCTTTCATATTATCATTTTTACTGCCACTTGATTTTAACATGTACTATATTAAAACATGTGGATTGCTAATCTCATCATGTTTATGTCTACTGTAAGAATTATCTTATTGAACTGCATCGCTATTTGTTACGTTACACAATGTACATGCATAACATATTTTTTCCCCATTTTTTCTATTCTTCAATTTCAATTGTTTCAATTTTTGCACCAGATTATATCCTATATGGCTCGGTCTCTGTCCATAGATTGGCCTACCGAAAACGTTGCACAAAGCACGAACTCCGTAGCTCCAGCGACGACCCCCAGGCGTCTCTGAGAAAATTCCATTCCTGAACCGAATGTCGTACCCGGGAATCAAACTAACAACTTTTGGAGCACGGGACTGTCAGCGTAGCCACTTCGCCGTGGAGACGTCATGGGAAGCTGAAATTTATTCCGTAGTGCCAGGTTTTTCATTACGAATTCAAAGAGTATGCTTAGTAAGATGGAGAAAGGAATATTTCGTGAGGAATGGTTATCGTCGCTTCAGAGGTCACAGATTGTGAGAATTTATGGATATTTTGCCCTGGCCATGCGGGGGTGCGGGGAAATGTACAGGATGATAGGCTAGCAGGGAATTCACCTCTTGGTGGTAGATTGTCTATGGACAAGGCGAAGCTGGTCATGCGTTTGTGGGACCAGGTGGAGAAGGCGGAGGAACAGATTGAGAACCCATATGTGGAAAAAATGAGATTGCGGGGGATCTGCAGGGGTTCTGGAAGAATCTCAAAACTGAGAGTGAAAACCAGGAGAACTTTAAATCAGATAGCGGTGGGAAAGATTCGTAGTAGGCTCTTCGCTGGCTGTTGAATGAGGGGACAGCACATATTGGAATGTCCTGAGCGCAGTGATGTCGGTCCTTAACTCAACTCAACTCAACAGTGCCACGTTATTGAGCTGGTTAATGTGAGCATTTACAGGTGTTGTTTGCGTTATCCATCCAAATTTGCATTGGTCTGCACGAGCTCTGTAGTCTTTTATTCGCCAGTTGCAGGTAGAAAAGAGTAGCTTTGTGGGTTTTATACTATACTATACTATACTATACTATACTATACTATACTATACTATACGTTACACTGTGCTGCATAAGACTATATTTGACAAAATGATATGCTGTATTTATGAGACAAACGATTCCACTTGCCGTACTTATCTTGGTAAAGTAATCAATATATCTTGCTCACGGTTCACAAATTATAATCCATATTTTGAAAACACGGGCTATGTAATGCATGAGAAATATGTGCTAAGTTAAACACACGTGTTTCTGAGCGAAGAAGCAGTTGTAAGCTGTTTAGTTTCACTTGTTAGTTTGCCGTTGTGCATTGTTTGTGAGCTGGTCTGGTGGTTATACATACTGGGTTTCCGCTGTACGTGTAGTGAGGGCAATTGATATCTGAAGTGGCTTAAATGTTACGTTTGGCACTTTCCACTCGCAGGTCCGCCGCAACACGATCACGTGAGAGATTGATTCTTTCTTACACCTCAACGTTTTTCTGAAACAGGAAGTACCACTTCTTTCTTGCATTGTAAAATAATTTCTAGCATTCACAACAACAACAGCAGTAGCATCAACGATAATATCAACAATAGAATCACGATAATAATGTGGCTAGTTGGAAACTGCCGACAGCAATTCGCATCATGACAGACGGCTGTAGCATCTAGAAGCTTAGTTGATATGATTTTCATATCAGAATACATCTTCTCATGCAAGGATGTGATCTTTCGGAAGTTAATGTGAAATATTTTAACGCAGCCAACGTCAGCGCGACTCCGACAGAGACTTATTCTGTCTCAGAATATGCATTCAATTCGCTTGCCTGGATTAATGGGAAAAGAAACTGGAGCGTGTGTGGGAATGTGGATTTACAGACGACACGGAGATAATGAATGCACTGTAATCTGGCTTTACAGAAGATACAGAGATAGAGCTATGCACTACAATGTGATTTTACAGAAGATACAGAGATAGAGGAATACACTGTAATATGGATTTACAGATGGAAAGTAGAGAAATTCACAATACGTCTTACATAAGAAAACAAGTCAGAGGATTTACATTAATGTAGTGTTTATTTTTTTTTTTAGAAGAGAAGGAGATACACAAATGCAAAATAATGTAGTTTAAGAGAAGAAAAAGAGACAGAGTAATGCACTATAATATTGTTTTAGAGAAGAAAAAGAGATGGGGAATTGCACAATAATGTGGTTTTACCAAAGAAACAGAGATGGAGAAATGTATAATAGTGGGGTGTTACAGTAGAAAACGAGATTGGAAAAGGGGGGGCGGGCACAATAATATGGTTTTACAGAAGAAACAGAGATAGATGATTGAACAATAATATGGTTTTACAGAAGAAGCCGAGATGGAGGAATGCACAATAAGGTGGTGTTACAGAAGAAACTTAAATGGGGGAAATCACAATAATATGGTTTTATAGAAGAAACGGGGATTGAGAAATGCACAATAATGTGGAGTTATAGAAGAAATGGAGTTTGAGAAATGCACAATAATTTGGTTCTATAGAAGAAACATAGATGGGGGAAAGCACAATAATGTGGTCTTACAGCGGCAAGCTGACTTTTTTCAAGACAACTCAAATTAGTAATCTAAATATTCTAAAGAAGACTAAGACACCGACAAATTTATTAGAAACATCATCAAAAGGCGGTAGCCACTTCTGGATCATATTATGAGAACAGGAAAACTGGAACATACTGTGGCAACTGGAAATATGTGCATAGAAAGAGAAGTTTCGTGACAATCTTGAATTAT
>OY992885.1:35903109-35978109 GCA_963921405.1 Cepaea hortensis
CGCAAAGCCATATCAGGAAGTTTGGCTGGATTTACCCCAGCCCAGACTACATGGCCCATTGTCTATAACCTCCCCTGCCAGGATTGTTTGGCCAGGGAGAAACACACTTAAATCAGTCTTTTCCAAGCTCGGGGCTGCAGGAGAAGTATTTTAAAATTGAGGCAGAACCATACCTCGCGGCAATATTCGAGCCAAAATTTATTTAATTTCGAAAGGCCCGCACTGCTGCAGTTAAAGGTGTTTGATCTAGGATTGGATGCCAAAGGTTGATGTGGAATCAACAGCATCTAGAATCTACACCTGTCTATAATAGCGCATCAGCTACCATCGTTATCAACGCCAAATATATTTTGTGAATCTACATAGAGTCTAATCCGCATTATCTAGAGGCACATCAGCCAAGTAACTCTTAGGATTGACATTTATAAAATAATAATCTACACCTTCACACGAAAGTAATATTCCCACTTTATGAAATGTTTAGTGGGTGTGAAGAAGGTCAGGCAGTATTTAATTCTAACTATTAGCATGTATCAAATTATACCCAAACCTGATTAGAATGAGCTTTCAACGTCGCTAGTGAAGAAGGAGCAGAGACAAACCTTGGAAGACACGACAGTCAAACTACGAGGATTGGATGGCAAAGTTAAGTGGCCGATCTCCCGACTGCGCCACACCACAGCTACCAAATCAAATATGGCCGAGTGCCGAAATAACTGTCTATCATTATCATTTATAGAGCAATGTTCGCTCAGCAGTGCAAAACCAAAAGACTATAGTGTAAATTAGCAATTAATATACAATTATATGTGTGTGGTTAATATTCGTTTGTGTTAGAAGTACATTAAACCATATCCTTCAAAGGATATAATTATATATATATACATTTTTTTTTTGTGTTTTAAACTAACCTCTCAGTATTGCAGTGAATTCACTATTACTTTAAGTTAGTAGATCTATATTATAGAGTGACAGAGTGAAAGAGTGTGCTATTATATTTTGCCTTCCTATCTCCTTGTCGTGAGAAAGTGAGGGGGGGGGGGGGGGTACTGAGGCTTATGTGTACAATCCAGGTTAAGCGTAGCAAGGATAAATAGGTATGTGGCCTATAGACAAGTTGCAGCTTTTCGTCTTATCTTACTTCAACCTGGTCACTGTTAGAAGTCTAGACCATCTCTGGGTCCTGTAAACTCATACAACCTAGATCAAAACAAGCCACTTCGATCTTTTGTTCCGGCAATGGATAGACTTTTTATAGGAGTACCTGTGAGAAATAAAATTAGGAAAGAGGAAGTTATAAGGGACTGAACCTGAAGCCAGTAATGTAGTTCAATAAAGAACAAAATATTAAATGTTTTGGTCACCTCACAGGAAAGCCCTGGTACCATCTACCACAATGAGCCACATTGAAGAAATATAATGGAACAAGCAGTGGGAAGACGACGCAAAATATTGAATATTGATATCAAAACAACCTTAGATAAATGAAGACCTATATATAAAGCGCACACAATACCCTTGCATATCTTTCCACCCTCTTTCAACACTTCACTGAGCTGAACTGAGGAAAAAAAGAAACGTAAGATGAAGGAATGGCGGCATACAGCCGATCTTTTACTAACCTATTTTAAGTCTAACATGTTAACAGTTTCGGTACCAAACAAAAAGTAGGTTTTGGACCAAATAAAAGTTGATGGCGGAAAGTGGGAAGTTGGAGCGTGCCACAGTTATGTCTTAAACGTTGTTAATATGGTAGCAGACATGTTGTATTATAACGCAATGAAAACAAATTCGGCGATGTATGAAGTCCATGGCAGATACCAGAAGTCGCTTAAGACAGTTAATCATCCAATATCACTTAATCAGTCAAACACGTCACCCGACTTGTGGTGAAATCGCAGATACAGTTTAAAACAGTGGTTCTCAACCGGTGGGGAATTCCCCCCCCCCCCCCCAGGGGGGAATTTCAGGGTTTCCAGGGGGGGAATGAAGACCTTTTCAAGAACCGTGTTAATACAAGAACCGATTACTTGACATAGTTTTTCCATTCATACTTTACAGTTATGTATGTCTCGTCATTCTAAAATTCATTTTATAAAGTAAGTAGACCCACAAATCATGTTTTAGGTGGATGTCTAGACTTGTTTTAGTATATGCTATTACATTTGCCTTCCACTTTTACTTATGCTGTGTATGGGTGAGGGGATTTTAAGATAGGAAATATGAAAGGGGGGTAATGACGTTCTGAAAATACGGTGAAGGGGGGAACGGGCCAAATTTTTTATAGGAAGGGGGGGGGGAATGGCGTTCTGAAAATATGGTGAAGGGAGGAATGGGCCAAAAAAGGTTGAGAACCACTGGTTTAAAATATACCACCGGCACCTTGCCATCCTGACACTCGATAGTTTGCTACATTGTGCTTCACAAACGGCATAACAACTACAACCCTGGAGGTGACGAGGGATGGCGTTATACCTATCCATAGCAGGAAGCCTGTGCTGAACTGTAGAGACCATGTGTTGTCCATGCAGCATAGTCCCTCTCTCGATCTGTCTAGTTTACTCCAGAGGAAAGGTAACCCCAATGCATCTGAAACAAGAAGGGCTGCAGAATCTGCCGGATCAGCAAAGCAATGCTCTAACTGTCCGCCTGTCGAAGCTTCGTCCTACTCAATTCGAGACCAATGTTTGGAGTCTGATCTGTCCTGTCATTACATTTAGTCTTTTGGTTGCATTTTCTCGCACTATTATAACACTCGTACGCTCCTAATTGCGCTCCTCCGCCCTATGCCTTTGGCGCAATATTGGGTGAGGGGTTTGGTGGGCGCCGCCTAACGTTTTGGCGCCAACAGAAAGTAGATAAAACCATCTACTGTCATACGGTAGCTCAGTCATATCTGACTAAGACCTGTTTAAAAGCTGTTCAACGAAATAATACCAAGAAGATCACGAGAAAGGTGTCAACAGCTGGTAGCCCTATACCTGTGTGTTTTAATTATACAACTTATATTAGAAAAACTGGTTGCATACTTAAAGTTAGTTCCATTGATTGTCTGTGATTTTCTAAACAATTTTACGTTCAATGGTTGCTTTCTAAACGGCTGACAACCATATCATTGTGAAAACCAATGCAAAGCGCTCTTCTCCCCACTAACCTCGAACTAGGCATGCCGGGATTGTGAAACTGCGAATTCGAACCAATGACCACCAAGGCGACAGGCAAGCGTCTAGCCACTGCACTACCGCGGTTTCTGTCGAAAAATAGACAATATAAATCACATCAAGACACCAATGATTGCTTTCCTTTTGCTCTTCTAGCAGAGAGTTTATGAAACGAGGTTTTAGCAATAACCCCGCAAAATTAGTTTCGAATCCATCTTCCCACGGGCGGAAATCAATATTTTCATTGCACAAAATTACTCTGCTAACAGATTTGCCCGTGTAAACATTTTACGCATAGAAAATACACCAATGGTAAGTTCTGTATGTTGACCCGGGCATTCCGGGTACATATAATCAATATAATCTTCACACAGAGCATTTGTTTACTGCACTCACAATAAATATTCTATTCAAGTTTGGAAAGTTCAAACAGCGATCTGCTAATGATGGGCTACCTTTGTTTGTTATGGGGACCTCGGTAATGTAGTGGCTATCAGGCTTGTCTGCTGGTAGTCGTGTGTTCGATTCCTCTTTGAGGCAGAGTTTTTATTTTATTAGCCAAGGTTCCCACGTCAACCCTGAGTAAGTGTGTGTTTTTTCTTAAGTTAGTTGCATATCCTTTAGGTTCTCTCCGCGGTGGTAATTTACGGGATAAGTGATCGGGCTGCTCAGAAAGCAATGGCAAACTACTGAGCGTAATCTTGCCTAGTACATGAACAGCAGCTGAAAAATGCTGATGTTGACTGCAACGTCCTGTAAGGGATATGCAAAAAAAAAATATCCTTTACAGGACGTCGCAATCAACACCAGCATGTTTTTTTCTGTTGTGATCTCTTGGCAAGTTTACGTTCAGTAGTTTGCCATTGCTTTCTGAACGACCGGCACCCATACCATTTCGTAAAAAACCAATGCAAGGCGGTCTGCTCCCAAATCGCCCGCAAGTGTGTTTCGAACGTGGGTATGCGGAATTACAAACTGCGTCCGAACTCCTTCGCAGCGGAGTGGTCAGTGTAAAATGGGTGCCGTGAAATGTCCAGGAAAGTAAGGTGGTCGGAATGATATTAACCAGGTAATCAGTCTAAAACACATTGGATAACACCATATATCAACACATTTGTACAAGGACACATTTTGGCAAGTAAAGACGCCCGGTGGGATAATGACCACATCATTCACAGAGTATCGACTGGTCTGTACAATTATGGGTCAGATCCCGTATTCAAATTGATGAATGCGTTGCTAATGCGATCCGCAATCCCACATCCCCCGTTAGAAACACAGCTGCGCGTAATTTAGAAGCAGACTGCCTTGGTTGATTTCTATACAGAGGTCTGAGCGTCGGTCGTTCGGAAAGCGATGGCAAACTTCTGAACGTAAACTTGCTTGGTAAATCACACACAGCCAACAAATGCTGGGATTGACTGCGACATCCTGTAAAGGGCATGCAACTAACTTTTTTTAACCTATTAGTTGCATGTTCTTCAAAGGACGTCGAAATCAACCTTCACTGTTGGAGGGGGAATGTTTGTGATTATTAGGCTTGTAAATGGGACCTTCACTTTTTTTTTTTTTAACAACATGCTTTTTTATAAAAATACACTTTTCATGTTTTACACCATACGTCTTTTTATACTATACTTTTTTTTACACCATACTTTTTTTTTACACCATACTTTTTTTTACACTTTTCGTGTTTTACGCCATACGTATTTTTACACTATACTTTTTTTTTTAACATCATACTTTTTTTTACATCATTGTATTATACTTTTTTGCACCTTTCGTTTTTACATCATACATTTTTACACCATACAGTTTTTAATCCATACTTTTTTCTTACACCATACGTTTTTGTCCCCCACAACACTTTTTTACACCATACTTTTTAATCAAATGAAAGAAAGATTCCATGATTTGGCAAAGTAGCACTGAAAACAAGTAACTTTAAACGTAATACGAGACAGATCTTAGAATCACCACATAACTTTACTACACAGACACATATGAGAATCACCAGAGTTACCCGGTTCACGTCATTACCAGAGTAGAAACAGTGGAAATAAGAGAAAGGTTTCAAACCTTCAACAGAAGTAAAAGATACATACAGAAAAGAAAAGGCTGCAACATCACACAGAATGGACAATACAACCGCCTTGATGGTACAGACCTGCGCAAATATCGCATACTCATACATCATCATCTTCATGTGCTACCCCGATAAGCGTGGGCGGTCATGTTTCGCCATCTCATTCGATCACCAGAGTCGTCTCGACCATGCCACGTGGCTAAGCCATCCAGGTTAAGCGTAGCCGTATGTAAATTGGTGAATGTTTCCAGTTATCGTAAAGAAACCATATGTACAAAGAGACTGTGAAAATGAAAACAAATGTCAATATGTGTTATGTAAAGAACACCACCATAGATCATTGAATACCGTTATGGCTTTATGTACTTTTAGCAGCATCAGTATCTGCTAGCTCACAATGGGGGGGGGGGGGGGCTGAGTGGTCTCGAGGTATGGTGTCCGCCTCGAGTGCTGGAGGTCGCGGGTTCAGGCCCCGGTAAGGATCGGAACTTACTTTAAAAATCCACCTGGACTTCCAGTAATGAAATTTCCCCTGGTCTCTGGGTAGTGAGATCGGACGCCCGTGTGTATTATTGCGCACGTAAAAAATCCCTTGGCAGTTGGAAATCGAAAAAGAGTAGCCTAACGGCGCTGCCGGGCAAAATTTCGAGCTAAAAATCTACCCAAAGTATTTCAGGATCCTCGCCGATGCAACGGAGATCGTGCATTGAGCTGAGTTTCTCCAGACTCAGGTTTGAGTTAGGAGGAAAACGGAGCACTTATGGGTTAAACCGTGTGCCGTGATGTTGATCCAACGACTAAACTAAACTAAACTAAAACTAAACTAAACTAAACTAAACTCACAATGGTTGTTTGAACAACATTTGCAACTGTCATTGTAATCACTGTGACGTAAACCTCTGAGATGGAAACTGTGCTACTGCAAAGAGTGATGTAAATTATATTGTTGCTTTGTACAGTTAGAGCTAGTGTATACCTATGAACAGATGCGTAGATCTGTAAGATGTATTTAATGGACATTGCTATTTATAATATTGTTTATATGAGGACATGTGTGGCCCTGGATCAGTCTGAACTAAAATCCAGTTCAGACAGTCTATGTAAGGTGTGCGCTTTATTTAGACAGTTACATATTGAGTATTGCTGAAGGTGCTGGAGTTTAAATCCAAGCTGCCAAACCTAGTCCAGTGCATACCAACTGGTAACCAACGTAGAAAGGTGTGGCTGGGAGTGAGCAGAATCAACCAGATTCCACCACAGGTAAGTGGGCCTCTTAATGACACACCACAAATCAATGTCCACTGCGGTCCAAGGATTTAAGACATAATTTTATTAATTCTCTAAATTACTGTAATTTGAAACAATAAAGGTTTGTTTCTATTGTTTGTTTGTTCTTTGTTTTTTTTTTTTTTTAATGCAAACTTTCACGTAAGTCCTGGTGAGGTTTATGTATATGTTCTGTGTATGTAATGTTGTAAGAAAAGTAAATATATATTGTTAGCACATAAAATTTGAATACACTGTCAGGATCCCCGTGGTTGTGGGACCACTTAACTCGGTAACCCAGCAGTGGAAAAGCTAAGTCTTTTATAAATTGTTTCACAGTCAAGGTCTAGGATTTCCAGGTCATACTGTGTGTTTAGAAGTCTCTTTTCTTTGCCATATGAAGTCTTCTTGCAGCAGTGTTTTCTTAGTTCTCAGTATAATTCTTCTTGAACTGGAAACTTTGTGGGTATTCTGTATATTGTCTTCTCTCAGTGATCATTCTATGTCTGCGAATCTAAAACACCGCATACGCCTCTAAAGACATAGTAAATCATAAGATAACTATTCTTTATCTCCTTTACGAGACCAGTAAAGTACAGTTGCGCTATTCACCCGCTCAATGCAATATTCATTTGCTAATTTCACATTTCTCGATTTTGAGCTAAATATCTCTGGAGTGCTACGTTTAGCCATTGTACTATTCCAGAATCACGCAATTTACTTCAGCTGAACGATCACCATCCATAAAAATGTATTTCGCGATGTATTCCTGAAAACGCTGCTATTCACCTGCTCAACTGGCCCACTCAATGCAAAATTCATCTGCTCAATGCAATACTGAATTGCTGAATGCATTATTCATCTGCTCAATGCAAAACTGCTGCAACGACAGAAGCAGTTGCGATGTGGGTAGAACACCTACCTGCCGACCCGCTGGTGATGTGTTCAAATTCTAACTGAGGTGGATGTTTTTATTCACTTGGACTCACAAATGTACCCAGCTTAATGTGGATAGCATGAAATGTCCCAGGAAGACAAGGAGGTCGGTGTGGTATTGACGATATTATCTATGGAATGTCCATTGGTCTATACAAGTATTTTTTTTTTAAATTCACATATCCTTTACAGGACATCGCTGTCAACAGCAGCATCTTTCAGCTGTCTGTTGATTTCTTGGCAAG
This sequence comes from Cepaea hortensis, assembly GCA_963921405.1. Lineage (NCBI taxonomy): Eukaryota > Metazoa > Mollusca > Gastropoda > Stylommatophora > Helicidae > Cepaea > Cepaea hortensis. The sequence continues at coordinate 35,910,804 of OY992885.1, forward strand.
ATTACGCTCAGTTGTTTGCCATTGCTTTCTGAGCGGCCGGCTCAGGTATCCCGCAAGTCACCAGCGGGGGGGCGAGAACCGCTCCCAGTTCTCGCCCGCTACGAGACTCTGCGTGATAAACGGGATTACGGAGAAAGTATTGTAACCCCCGGCCAGAGAGACCGGCATGCAAGTATATGGCAAAGTACAATATATCCAGCACGTCTCCAGGCCTGTAAAAAGGTCCGTTACTTATTTTTAGGAGTGGCTAGAATGCAGGGTTCTATTTCGGGTGAACCGGGTTTGAATCGTCGGTAAGATGAGGATTTTTTTTTCGGTTGGTGGCAAAAATAAAACTCTAACCTGCACAGTTCGAAGCGACTGCTGTAGCCAGGCGGCTTTAATTTATCAGGCTCTGTGTACAGACAGACAGACAGACAGACAGACAGACAGACAGACAGACAGACAGACAGACAGACAGACAGACAGACAGACAGACAGACAGACAGACAGACAGACAGACAGACAGACAGACAGACAGACGGACGGACGGACGGACGGACGGACGGACGGACGGACGGACGGACGGACGGACGGACGGACGGACGGACGGACGGACGGACGGACGGACGGACGGACGGACGGACGGACGGACGGACGGACGGACGGACGGACGAGAGAGTTAACGTACTTCTTCGTGCTTATTTTTCAATTGTTTTTACATTGATATATGAGATGTATTACGTGCACTGCAAATTCAACAAACCTAACCTCTCCATTGCATGGGATAGTTAAACACGCCAACTTCCGAAAACTCTGTCTAACCGATCGAATTTTGTTAGTACATATTACTATAATTTACATCTGGTATGACTGGACTTTATCCAAATAACACCTTCGAAAAATCAACGCCTGCGAAATGAGATGCCTAAGGAGAGCTGCCAGCTTAACAATCCGAGACCAAGTAAGAAATGCTATTATCATACAGACTGTGGGATCAACAGCTTGTGCCACATTTATTGAAAGACAGTAGATCAAGTGGTTTGGCCATGTCTTTAGAATGCAACACCAGCAACTACCATCACTGGCCCTACATCAAAGATCATCTGCGACGAGACCACGAGGACGTCCAAGAAGAAAATGGATTGACGACATCAAAGACATTGTACAGCCACACGGAATGACACTATCCAGTGCCGCCCACCGGGCGCTGGAACGCAAATTATTCCTCCCCACGTCACTTGACGGCAGAAGTGGAAGAAGATGATGATGACGATGACATGAGGTCTTGACTTGTTTATGAATTATTTAGTCAGTGGGTCTTGAGATAGTTCATGCCGTGCGGCGTTGATGATCATCCACAGCCTTCTGTCTCATCTCTTATACTGAAAATCCTCAATGACGGGAATTTAAACTACCCAATGTCTTCTCTGTTGGTCTGCCCCTGCATCTATTTACCTCTAACTTCCCATTGTCACGACGTACTCACCCACCCTATTTCATAACATGCCTGTCTCTCTCTGTTGCGAGTAACCAGTTCTCTTTGTGAGTTAACATCTTTCATGATATATTCTTTACTCTTTCTATTCGTTCCTGGTTTTCTCATCATTCTTCTATGAAACCACGTCTCCGCAGCTTCCACATACTTCCACACTTATCTGTTAATTGTCCATGATGTATTTCCAAACATCAGGATTGTTTGGATATAGCTCTTAAGAACTAGTTTTCACACCTTATCTGATACATTGCAGAGAATATTCTTCATCTTGTGGAAATTTGTTTTTGCTTGAGTTATTCTACATTTAACTTCCTTTGTACATTTTCTATCTACTGTTATTAAAGTACCAAAATACTTAAATGCAGTGACTTGTTTCAGACCAATTCCATTATCTTTAATGTGGCATATGGGAAGGCATTTTATCTGAGTCGTTACCATTACTTTTGCTATTCTGTTATCCAAATTAAATCTTTTGTTTTGACTTTCTGGTGCAACTGTATCTATTACAACGTGTAACTGCGTTTTATTGTCAGCGACCCTGACCATTTCATCAGCATAGCGCAGGCTGCTAATGCACACTAACTGGAATGCCTGGCATGTCTTATTCGGCTCTCATGATTAATTATTGGTACAAATTGAAATACATATATACAACTTATGTTATGCTGATGACACTGCCCTGCTAGCGGCTCTCATGATTAATTATCGGTACAAACTGAAATACATATAAACAACTTACGTTATGCTGATGACACTGCCCAGCTAGCAACAAGACATGAGTAAATACGGGAAATAATAGATACAGTGGTTGTAGAAAGTGAAAATGTGGCCCTTAGTTTGAATAATAGTAAAACAGATATCAAAGAAACAGACTGTGCCTAAATTTGCAATTAAAGTAAATGACGTTATATATTAAAAACTTCTCTTTCCAGACGATCAGTGCCTGTTTTACAGCGATGAGGGCAGACTAAAAATCATATTAATAATTTGAATTCAATGTGCAGCAGATACAATATGAGTATAAACACATCCAAAAACGAAGTAATACGAGTTAGCAGATCGCCTGGACCACTAAGTATACAGATAAATAGCACAACTCTGAAACAAGTTAAAGAATTCAAATATATTGGAAGTATGATCACAGAAGATGGCAGATTGGACAGAGAAATCGAAATCAGATGTCAAAATCTAGTGCACTTACATATCAACTATTACCCTTACTGAAACATCCAAATACACCCATGTCCGCAAAACGACAGCATATTAAAAACCAACTCTATGCTACCAATCTCAAACTTGGACTTTATCCAAATCACACTTATTCGAAATCAACACCTGCGAGATGACATGACTGAGGAGAGCTTCCAGCTTAACAATCCGAGACCGAGTAAGAAATACTGTTATCAGACAGACAGTGGGATCAATACCTTGTACCACATTTATTCAAAGACAGGAGATCAAGTGGTTTAGCCATATTGTTAGAATGCAACACCAACAACTGCCATCACTGGCCTTACATCGAAGATCATCTGCGACGAGACCACGAGGACGTCCAAGAAGAACATGGATTGACGACATCAAAGACATTGTACAATCACACGGAATGACACTATCCAGTGCCACCCATTGGGCGCTGGAGCGCAAATTATTCCTTCCCACGACGCTTGACGGCAGAAGTGGAAGATGATGATGATGATGATGATGATGGATGATGATGATGATGGTGGTGGTGGTGGTGGTGATGGTAGTGGTGGTGGTGGTGGTGGTGGTGGTGGTGATGGTGGTGGTGGTGGTGATGGTGGTGGTGGTGGTGGTGGTGGTGGTGGTGGTGGTGGTGGTGGTGGTGGTGATGATGATGATGTTATTTTGGGACACGTGCAGAAATTCAGATATCTAGGCACATGGATAATAGATAGTAGATGCATCACTGAGATAAAGAACAAAATAGGTCAAGCAAAAACTGCATTCTATCAAATGAAGAACGTTTTGTGCAATAAGTCATTGTCCTTGAAAGTCAGAAAGAGAATTCTTGTCTGTTACATAGAACCAATTTTAACATACGCTGCGAATCCTGGACAATTTGTAAACAGGCGAAAAAAATCAACGGAAGCTTTGTAGATGTGGTTTTATAAAAGAAAGCTGAAAATTATTTTTTTTTTAGTTCGCATATCCTATTTACAGGACATCGCTGTCAACACCAGCATTTTACCACTGTTGTTGATTTCTTGGCAAGATTACGCTCAGTAGTTCGACATTGCTTTCTGAGCGACCGGCTCACATACCTAGTAAGTAACCAACGCGGCGCGATCCGTTACCGAATCTCGCGCAGCTGCTTACCTTACGTGGATATAAGGGATTACGGAGAAAGTCGTTAACCTCTAGGCCAGGGAGACAGGCTGAAAATTAATTGGACAGCCAAAATGAGCAATCTTTATGTTATGAGGGAAGCTAAGTCGCAAAGATAACATATCATAAACATCAGAGAAAGGCAGTCATCGTAGTTTGGTCACGTTATGAGAAGACGAAATCTGCAACACGTGACAACCGGAAAGATTTCCGGAGAGAGAGATAGAGGAAGACAGCGGGTGAAGATTCTTCACAGTCTTGTGTCATGGCACGGAAAGGAGTCAACACACGAATTGATCCATGCCGTCGGAGATCGCAATTTGTGGAGAGGCATGATTGTCCACGCCAGCCGGCAAGGTACTGGATGATGATGATGATAAATTGAGTAGTTCACGTGATATTACACAATGCTAACACCTCTTTATTAAAGTACTAATACTTCAAATTATATTAAGAATTAGTAATCGTATTTAGCCGGCTTCGTGGCTTAGAGGTTATGACTTTTCTCCGTAAACTCGTATACTCTCGTGGGTAACGTGATGACGGTGAGAATCAGCAGTGGTTCGAATCGCATCAGTAACTTACGGGGTATGTGAGCGGGCCGCTCAGAAAGCAATGGCAAACTACTGAGCGTAATCTTGCCAAGAAATCAACATACAGCTGAGAGATGCTGGTGTTGACAGCAATGTCCTGTAAAGGATATGCAAAAATAAAAAAAAATCGTATTTAGAACCAATTATATCCAGGAAGGTTAATCTGGTCAACAAATGACCGAAGAAGTCGGATATGTTGGCCGAAAGGCTCAAATATCGCAGTTCTGTTGTAAACAGGCATAACGCAATTACACCTAAAAGAAACATTGCTTTAACTCTTTCAGAAACAATGTTACTAGTTTAAACTCATAAACTTTGAGTATAGACATAGTTAATGCATGCATTTGTAGTCGTTCTTCTTCTATTCTAAATTCTACATCTATTTTACGGTAAATGTATTTATGTTGCCCACCCCCAAGAATCATGCACACTAACAATTGAACAATATTTCGCATTATACGAAATGTCTTTATTTGAAAACATGTGTAAGTGTGATAGAAATTACCATAACCATGCCATTGTCTTGTAACCTGTCAATATTGTTGTTAAGGATTAAAGGTTCTTAAGTACGTGACATCACGGTGCGGACGAACACGGTAACATCATAAGCACAGTGTGAAGATGGCCGCCACCTGTTGACATTCACCGACTGTTTATGTGATCAGTGGAGGAGTGAAACCTATAGAAATGCATCGGCGAATGAAAAGTCCAGTATGGTGATTCATGCCTGTCAGTCCAGCAAGTGTATGAGTGGAGTAGGACGTTTAAAAACGGCGTGACTTCTGTGGCAGGCTTTTCGGTTCGATGAAGACTTACAGCAGGTGGTGCATGAGGAATTACACAAGTGACACAAATATTTTTTTTTTTTTTACAGGAATCCAAGTACTTTATCGGCGCTTGGGGACATGCATTGAACGCAGAGGTGACTACTTCGAAAAATGATACATTTGTTCTTTACCTTTTGTTCCCAATATATTCACCCCACCCCCCCCCCCCCACCCCCCAAAAAGAAAAAATTCACGTTTTCATTGAAGCCCCCTCGTACAAACACACGAATGGCCTTGTAAGTCAGGTCTTGGTCAGGTATGACTTAACTACAATATGACAGTAGTCGGCACTATCTGTTATCTGTTAGCGCCGAATGCTGGGCGGCGCTCACCAAACCCCAGACTGTGCCAGTCTTCTACAAGATTTACCCAAGTGCGAGGAAATGCAACCTAAAGATTAAACAAATGTCATTGCTGGTGATCGAGTTGCTTGCTTGCTTGCTTGTGTTCGTTGGCTTGAGCTCCAACGCGAAGTCCTGTATGTCGGATGAAGGCATCCTGTTGTCCAACATCAGTGTGATGTCATACAGGACCTGAGCTTTGCGTGAGTATCCGTTGTCCCATGTCTGGCTTATTGGTGTGCAGACTGGTGGTTCCTCGCCGTACAGGCAGACACTCTCCGACTTCGGAGGAATCGGCGATCCTACTGACTTTAGCCAGGACCCCGACGAGGACGCGTCAATAGGTCTTGGCCAGTATATAACCCGGCCCTGGTGCCTTGGAAACACCTCTGCGTCCCGGTGATCGAGTGAGATGGCAAAACATGACCACTCACGCTTATCGGCATGGCACATGATGGATGGAGTGCAGACCAGGTCTTAAGCCTTGGTAGACAACTGGTCTCGGCGGACATTTAATAGTGTTGTTTTGCTGATCCAGCAGCTTCTGCTGCTTGTCTTGTTCCGGATGTATTGGTGTTACATATCCTCTGGAGTAAACTAGGCAGACCGAGAGAGGGATCATGCTGTATGGGCAACTCAACCGTCTTTAAATTCAGCCCAGGTTTCTTGCTTTGAAGAGGTATAGCTCAATTTTACATACCATCGTCTATCAAAACGGCAGGGTGCCAGTTATGGTCACACAGGGATAAAGAGATTTTACATTAGTACAGAGGAAGACCGTTAATCAATATATATGGCATTGGGTAGCGCTAGAAGATGCACGGGCAGACAGAGTAAGACTACATATTAAACCAGAAAGTGAACGACTCTTGTACACTCCTTAAAGTACAATGGGTATATGGTGCTAAACCCATATTTTATAGACCATCCGGCAATTGGGTCATCTGGATAGTATCTCATCAGCCGCCATTACTTACGAAGACATGTACTGGTACACATTTAAGCTATCTCGACCTGTGATACCAAGTTATTTTTAAAAATCGGCCTCCGCGTGGATTCGAACCCAAGACCATCGGATCTGTGGGAGTCTATCGCGACGTGGTCAAGCCGCCTGCTTCACGCTCCGATGTTCGTGAGTTTGTTTTCGGAAACCGTCATTCGGTTCCGAGTGCAATTTTTTCGGAGACTCCTGCGGGCCATTTCATCAGCCGCAGAGATGTGCTCAGTGTGACACTTTCATTCGGACGCTCTGCTGAGAGAGACCGAACCATATAAGATACAACCTTTTGAAATTAAATCACCTCTCTTCCCTTTAACAGAGTCAGTGTCAAACAAAAGGTACGTTTGGACATAACAAAATCTGATGGCGGAAAATAGGAAGCAGGGATGTGTCACAGTTATGACTTAAAAGTCATTAGGATAATAGCACTAGTAGCAGGAATGTTACATTTTACATCAAACAAAAGGGGGGATTTCTTCTCCTGCTGCTGCGTTCATCCGGAGTTTGTTTGTATGTTTGTTTGTTTGTTTGTTTTTCGGACGTGATTGTATTGTGCCTGTTTACAGCAGAGCTGCGTTCTTGCACCGTTAGGCCGACACATTTGACTTCTGCGGGCATTTGTTGACCGTGTTGACCTTCCCTGGGAAAAAGAGGTTTCATAAGGACAATTACTGTATATAAGCCCATGACAACTACGGGAACTGTCCATAGACGAGTAATCATCCCATGGCAATTAATAAGTGAAGCCTTTTAACCAGGCCTGATAAATACTGTCAGACTGGTCCACTTTTGTTATCAAAATAATAATTATTCCATTGAATTCAAAGTTTGCTGCGGATTACTTGAGCATCTGTGCTAAGATTCATCGGATTTTTAAAGTAATTTTTTTTTTGTACATGAAACAATCACAGATCCCTCTTATCACTAGCGAAAGCCAGCTACTGAGCCGAGGTTTGGCCATTCCACCAGCGCTGAGAAACGTGATGTTTATTCACCTGTTCCAAGATAACGTTGTGATAGGGTGGGCAGCACAACATGGACACATGTGAAGATAACGTTGAGAAAGGAGAGCAACTGTCAACATAGGAAACTACTGTTACACTATGCATTGCTTCTAGAACACAAACAGGTGATTGGAACTGGCTGTCTTACATCGAAAATTAATTTGGTCTGTGCTAAATATTGAAGTATCCGCTGAAATTCTAAAAATTAAAAAAAAAGAAATAAATATTATACTATCACAGAGTTGTCAAATCATAGGCCTTTACATCTACTAGTTCACTGTTGCATGTTTCGTTAGCGACTCAATGAGCATGCTCAAGAGGATAGAGATGGGATGGATCCGAAGAGAGTGGTTGCTGTTTCTGGAGCGGTCTCGGCTGGCAAAGATTAGTTTCATCTTCGTGCCAGGTCATGCGGGAGTACAAGGAAATGAGCGGGCTGACAAGCTCGCAGGTAAGGCTACTGTGGAGGGCGGACGCGCTATGGACCAGGCTGACATTCTGAATGCTCTACGAGAAGTAAGACTGTTGCGAGAACCAAGCGATGACTGTGAATCTACAACCATGGTCAGTCTGCGAGAACTGAAAATTAAAAGAGGTGTGGCCAAACAAGAACACTACGCAGGAAGCCAAAGAAGATTGATTAACCAACACAGAACTGGTGTCGTTAGCCGCAACACGCTGCAGGATTTGCTGAGGAGGGGATCCGAGCACATATGGACTGAATGGTTCGATGTGCAATGAGCATGATCTGTCGACTAACTAACTAACTATCTAACTAACTAACTAACTAACTAACTAACTAGTTCACAGTTTATAATTTGTCTTGCCAGCGTCTTTTATCGTAGCCCGTCATGACCAAAACGTTATGAAAATTCTACCGATTTTAAAACTCTCAGACTGATCCAGAGCCGAGGTAAACATGTTGCATATTAATGTATAGAACGTTGCAATGAACCCCAGCATTTATTGGATTTCTGCGATTTGCTATGGCATTTTAGTTCAGTGCTTCACAATTGTTTTCTAAAAGTCAACGCCTCATACCGTCGAAATCAACACCAAAGGGGCTGCTTCCAAATCGCCTGCAGCTGATTTCAAACCTTCGGCTCGGATTGCCTGGGAATAACAAAACTGCCGGTATTACTTCCTCCTAAACCACAGACGGCGGTTACTTTTTTTTTAAGTCTTAAAATTCGAGAGCATCGACTTCATTGCACCGGGTTATATCCCATATGACTCGGTCTTTTCCGCCTCGCACAAAGCACGAACTCCATAGCTCTAGCGATGACCCCCGGGATTCTCTGAGAAAAATGCACTCGTGAGCCGAAAAACGTAGCGCGGAATCGATCCTACAACCTTCGGACTGCTAAGCAGACGGCTAGACCACTTCGCCACGGAGACTCCCCGCCGGTTACTGAGCCCTGTCATTACATGGAATAGAACCCCCAGTCACTGTGTTAGTAAGCTGGTCTACTTAACGTGGAGCTTCCCGTTCGCTGCATTACACGGGTGTTCTGGCTTCTGCCGCTTTCTTTAGTTTAGTGCATGCCTCCATTGATGGTTCTGTAAATGAGTGTTTTATCAATATTGTCATGGGTCTACCACTTTGTTTCACGGTATTGTGCCCTCGTATTCTCTCTTTGGTGTTTCTCTGTGTGTTAGGGAGTGATCATTGCATGAGAGTCTTCTCTTTGTCATTATTTTAAGTAGTATTTGTGTTGTTATATTTGTTTTTATGTTGTTGTTGTTTTCATGTTTTTTAGTTTGTTGTTTTTTTTTTTTTTTTTTTTTTTGCTTATTTTTCGCTCGCTTTGAACTCAACCGTAGTCCATAATACTTCTAGCGTAGTGGACTGATTTTTACCAGTGGATTATTACCAGTGTCTCTCGTCATCACACTAACCCACTCCGACTTTTGAGGAACTTGTAATTTTTGTCCCCAAATCAAAACGAAAAGTTGACATTTTAGTCCAACCGACTGCCGAAGGGGTTTAACCCGCTTCCTCTGTATCAGCACACCAGAAGTTTAAGAGCGAGCGATCTTATCCATATGGCCACGATTATCTGTGTTTTATGTTTTCCAGAACTTGTTGATGTGATGGTTTATCAAATCCAGCTGGTTCTTGTCCTTTGTCAGTAATATCTCATCTCAAATGCCTCTACATGCTTGCTTGCTTGCTTGTGTTCGTTGGCTTGAGCTCCAACGTAAAGTCCTGTATGTCGGATGAAGGCATCCTGTTGTCCAACATCAGTGTGATGTCATACCGGACTGAGGTTTGCGTGTGTATCCGTTGTCCCATGTCTGGCTTATTGGTGTGCAGACGGTGGTTCCTCGCCGTACAGGCAGACACTCTCCGACTTCGGAGAAATGCCTCTACATGTTTTCCATCACGTCTTTGTATTGTATACGTCTTTTAATTATATAATATGACTTGCTGGTTACGGGATAGTGGTACGGACATAGTGGGATAGTGCTTAGGGGATAGTGGTACGGACTAAGTGGGATAGTGCTTAGGGGATAGTGGTACGGACTTAGTGGGATAGTGCTTAGGGGATAGTGGTACGGACGTAGTGGGGTAGTGCTTAGGGGATAGTGGTACGGACGTAGTGGGATAGTGCTTAGGGGATAGTGGTACGGACGTAGTGGGATAGTGCTTAGGGGATAGTGGTACGAGCAGTTTCATTATTGCCATTTTTTTAAATCCATCCATCATGTGCCATGCCGGTAAGCGTGGGAGGTCATAGTTCGCCTTCTCACTCGATCACCAGAGTCGTGGATCAGCTCCGTGTTTCTGTCTCGACCATGCCACAAGGCCAAGCCATCCAGGTACTTGCCTCTAGGTCTTCCCCTTGGTCTGTTCCCCTCGATCTTACCAGTTGTCACCAAGTTCTCCAAATCATTTCGTCTCATAACATGCCCAAAAAATGACTGTCTACGTCTAATGTCTCTAATCAGTTTACGATCTTCATTTGTTTCTTGAAGGACTTGTTCATTGGTCTTTCTGGCTGTTCATGGTATTCTTTGCATTTTCCTCAGAAATCACGTTTCTACAGCTATCAGATGTTTTTCAGCCTGACTGCTCATTGTCCAAGCTTCACATCCATATAAAAGTACAGGTTCTATGTAGCATCTCAACACTCTTTTTCTCGTTTCAATTGACATTTTTTTATTGGTCAATATGTTTTTCATCTTGCTAAAGGCTACTTTTGCCATGGCGTTTCTTGTTCATGGCATCTCCTATTAGATGTTATGACTGTTCCGAGATAATTGTACCTATTCACTTGTTGAAGAATATTCCTATTTACTTGTATATTACATTGTGGTATATCGTTCTTCCTAGTGACGACCATAATCTGTGTCACACCGCATTTATAGTAACTCATCATCATCATGTGCATGCCGACAAGCGTGGGAGGTCATAGTTCGCCTTCTCACACCACCACCAGAGTCTTACATCAGGTCTGTGTTATTTGTCCCGATTATACCACGTGACTATATCATTCATTTGCCTTCACCTTGGTCTTGTCCCAACAATTTTGATGTGGTCAGTAGAAGTCAGCTACCTCCGTTTAGTCTTAACAGTGCAACCTGAAACACGGTATTTCCGTTGATTAAAACAAAAAGAAAAAGAAAAAATGAATAGCAACGTAAGTCTAGTACATATAAAAACATCTCAGCAATCAGTAGAGACTTCAGAGTTGTGTTTAATATCCTTGAAGATATAAAATACGCAGCTCTTACAGAAGCCATTGTCTGTAACTAATTTTTTCACCCTGTCATACGCCTCTAGGCGCATTGCGCAATGGTGTAGGTCCCCCAATTGTATAGGTCAATCGGCGCTCGATAGGGTGTTGTGTTCAGTACCACTCCAACCGCCTTTACTTCCCAAGATGTGTATTGGTATCCATTTTAGACTGGGTCGACCTGGGAGCCAAGGTCGATTTCAAAAGCTGCAATCTGCGCCGAGGCGGATCTAACCGCTACCCTCCTGAGCGGCAGGCAAGCGACACATAGCGCTCTGGTGCTGGGCTCACCCAAGTAATCGCCACGCCCCAGCACAAGGCTGCTTTCATTCTACACTTCCATGTATTGGGCATTTCGTTCGCCCCTGGCTGCTCCCCACGCAAATCAGGAATAGTCAGTCTGCAGACGACATCCACTCAGCAAGCTTTCGCTTCAGACTTCAAATTAATGGATTCGCTAGCCAAGCGTTCCATTTCGTATTAATGAGACGTTTTTCCATCTCTGATTTTCTTTTTCCGCATATCCTTTACAGGACATCGCTGTCAACATCAGCATCTTTCAGCTGATTGTTGATTTCTTGGCAAGATTACGCTCAGTAGTTTTTCATTGCTTTCTGAGCGACCGGCTCACATACCCCGTAAGTTACCGACGCGGAGAGAACCGCTATTGATTCTCGCCCACGTCACGTTACTCACGAGAGTATACGGGATTACGGAGAAGGTCTTGTAACCGCTGGAGACCATGGAGACCGGCCATCTTTGATTATACTCACTAAATTAGTTTTTGATCTTCTTGGTTCAGAATATATTCCGATCGATTTACGGAAGATGATAAACAATCACACACACACACACACACACACACACACTCACACACTCTCTCTCTCTCTCACACACACACACACACACACACACACACAGTTACAGCGTGTATTTTTAATGACTTTGCAGTGATTGAAAATATTGCCGGTCCAAGTTTTGTATTTACCTATTATGTTGCATGACCTTTAGGGGGTTGAGTGGTCTCGGGGTATTGTGTCCGCCTCGAGTGCTAGAAGTCCAGGGTTCAAGCCCCGGTGAGGACCGGGATTTTTTCACGTGTACTTCTAATAGCAACATTTCTCTGGTCTCTGGGAAGTGAGATAGGGCGCCCCTGTGTATTGTTGCGCACGTAAAAATTCCCTTAGCAGTTGGAAATCGAAAAAGAGTAGCCTAACGGCGCTGCGAGGGCAGAATTTCAAGTTAAAAATCTACCCAAAGTATTTCAGGATCCTCGGCGGTGCTACGGCGTTTGTGAACCGAGCTGAGATTCTCTGGAGTCAGGCTTGAGTTGGGAGTAGAACGGAGCACTTATGAATTACACCCGTGTGCAGTGATGTTGATCCGTCGACTAAACTAAACTAAAGTTAACCATTGCTTTGTGAACGAGCTGCACTAATATCCTTCCATGAAAGCCAGCATTAGGCGGCTTGCTTCCAAATCGCCCGTATTTGTGTTTCGAACGTGATATTCGGGGTTGCGAACTGCGCGTGTAACCCCTTCACCACATAGACAGTTGTGTAATAAATATCCCATACATGAAACCACGCAGGAAATACTGCATAACGAGCAGCGCGGATGATTTTACTGCAGAAACCGTTGAAGTGCTAAAAGAATCCGAAATTCAATGCACAAGCGAACTTTACACTCGCCTCCTCTGGGCATTAGGGTGGAGTCTGTTGACAACGAAATACCTAAAGCGTGTCAAGGACACATTACCAGTCTAGTCGCAATCTCAGCAGATTGTTCTGTGATGAATCATGGCAGGGTTACACCCTATTATACCTGTCCGCAGAGGTGATGTTTCAGTACCAGACTTATACACTCCACTGGTCTCTGAAGTCGGAGAAGAAGAAGAAGAAGAAGAAGAAGAAGAAGAAGAAGAAGAAGAAGAAGAAGAAGAAGAAGAAGAAGAAGAAGAAGAAGAAGAAGAAGAAGAAGAAGAAGAAGAAGAAGAAGAAGAAGAAGAAGAAGAAGAAGAAGAAGAAGAAGAATCCCCGTGGAGATGATGCCTCTGTGCGGTGTCGAAAGGAAAATATCTTCACCAATTTCACCCCGGTAGATGCAAGCGTATTTCAGTGCTGAAAAGACCAGCTCGTCGATTATTCGGACTTTAAGAGCCAAAACGCAGTCTTCCAGAAGATGCATTAATCAACCAACACTCACACCCCCACCGAAGCTTTTTCTGGAAATCGGCAAATTTCATTAGCTAACAGCCACAAACTTGTTCTCTAAATAATGCAGGAGAATGTAGTAGCCCGAGTATAACATGCGATCTCTTGCCATCGTTTACTGATCTTTCCAGTGGATGTTCTATGCTGATTTCTCGGAGAACAGTTTGTGTGCATTCCTATTTCCAATAGAAAGAACAAAAGCCTATTATGATAGCATTCAAACATTTATCAAGTATCAAGTCCACTGGATGTAGATTACAAATGATCAGATATAAAACTTCATTGATATCTACTCCATCTGTGAAAGAATTATTGTCTCCGCACACCAAATCTAAGTGTTTATCAATTCCAGTCTTAATGCCAAGCGACTTAATAGGTTGCTCGGAACGACTGTTAGCGAGTAACTGAAAACATACCAGTGCGGGTGGAAAAGAGAGATAACACTGGTCAACAATCAACATGTACCAGATATGAAAATATCTTATCTTAGCTAATTTTTTTGGTGTGATGAAAACGAAAATGACATTCTAAAATGTTGATTGACTCTAGTTTTCAAGATGTATGCTACTAGTTTATTTGATTACGGTGAAAGAATATATATATATATATATATATATATATATATATATATATATATATATATATATATATATATATATATATATATATATATAGCGAGGGGACTTAACTTAAGAAAAGTTATTTCAAGGGGCATAACTTATAATAACATTGCTATATATTTTATATATAGATTGTTGCATTGTTTTCAAAGATTTATAAACTCTTTGTCTACAGTTATTTACAGGCATATGAGTTATAATAAATAGTGATATAATCTTTAAAGGCATTTTCAAAGTTTTCATAAAAATAATGCATCTATTTAAATAGCGAAAATTTTCTAACTCATCTTTTTATTTTTCTTCAACAGCACATTAATTTTTTTTTTAACATTTTCATATGTATGGCGGGTTACACCTACGTTGGGTATTTATGATGCCCATGTTAAACATTTCCTCAACGAGTTACTTTTCATGCATTTTAATGCTTATTGTTCTTTTGTTGTCAAAGAATTGCTTCATAAGAGATGTTGAATGAAAGAATGCATGAGAGGAAATAGAGAAGAACGGCAGAATGTAGGACGGGCCTGCGAAAGATTTTCGTTCGTTAAAACAAGAAAGTAATTTTTTGTGAGAGAAAGTTAGTTGCATATCGTTTGCAGTACTCTGCAGTCAACCCACCGCCCACCATTTATTGGCTATTCGTGATATCTTGGTAAGTTTACTTTAGATAGATCTCTTCCTATCATATTTTCTACTATCAATCTATCTATTCTTCTATTCTATCTATATTTTTAACGGGAACGGGCCGAACATAGACAGACGGACAGACAGACGGACAGACAGACAGACAGACAGACAGACAGACAGACAGGCAGGCAGGCAGGCAGGCAGGCAGGCAGGCAGGCAGACAGACAGACAGGCAGACAGACAGACAGACAGATAGACAGATAGATAGATAGATAGATAGATAGATAGATAGATAGATAGATAGATAGATAGATAGATAGATAGATAGATAGATAGATAGATAGATAGATAGATAGATAGATAGATAGATAGATAGATGGATAGATAGATAGATCCCCGCCAGGGCCTGGGCGAAGCCGGGCCGGGTCAGCTAGTGTATATATATGTTCGGTTCACGAGTGACATTTTTCTGAGACTCCTGTGGGTCGTCGCTAGAGCTAAGGTGTTCGTGCTTTGTGCGATGCTTTCGACCGAGCCATATGGGATACCTGTCGACTTTTAAGCGACTTATATATATATATATATTTATACTGGCAGAAGATGTTAGAATTTCTTCTATGAATAGGCACCGCCATTCTTTTATTTTTTGTCGATACTAGTAAGATTTTGCTCCCAACCTTGCACATTAAGCTGGGTCTCATGAAAAACTTTCTCAATAAATTGAGAAGACAGATGAGGTGTTCAAATACCTCATCAGAAAATTTTCCAAGACTGATTGAAGCTAAAATAAAAGAGGGAGTGTATGTTGGTCCGAAAATTCGAAAGCTTCTTCATGATGGCGAGTGTCTTTGCATGTTGCATGGGAAGGAAAACGCAACATAGCTAGCATTTAATTCAGAGGTGGACAATCTTCTTGGAAACAACATATCTGATAATTACAATGAAATTGTAGAACATTTCCTTCTGAAGTATGAGTCTTGGCTGCAACATGTCTTTCTCGTCTGGATTTCTTTACATCAAACTTTGGAGATGTCGGTGATGAGCGTGGTGAACGATTTCACAAGGGTATTGCTGCTGTGTAGACAAGGTATCATGGCAACTGGAGCCATTGAATGCTTGCTGATTACTGTTAGACAGTGGCAAGAGACACCCCATCGATTGACTACAAGAAGCAAACAAGGAAAGCTCGTACAACGACTGAATAATGACGGAATTGGTTTAAATGTACCTTTATAAAACATGATATGTGGACTTCAAATAATGTATTTATTTGATTCTATCATGTTATGTTGAAATATCAATTAATTGAGTATGTAACCAATAAACTCTATCGACCGCTGAGTGAACTAAAGAAAACTGTTAGATTCATACAAGAGACAACATTGCAGTTATAGATATATTTCAAGCGAACGAAAGAAAAATAAGAAGAAGAAGAAGAAGAAGAAGAAGAAGAAGAAGAAGAAGAAGAAGAAGAAGAAGAAGAAGAAGAAGAAGAAGAAGAAGAAGAAGAAGAAGAAGAAGAAGAAGAAGAAGAAGAAGAAGAAGAAGAAGAAGAAGAAGAAGAAGAAGAAGAAGAAGAAGAAGAAGAAGAAGAAGAAGAAGAAGAAGAAGAAGAAGAAGAAGAAGAAGAAGAAGAAGAAGAAGAAGAAGAAGAAGAAGAAGAAGAAGAAGAAGAAGAAGAAGAAGAAGAAGAAGAAGAAGAAGAAGAAGAAGAAGAAGAAGAAGAAGAAGAAGAAGAAGAAGAAGAAGAAGAAGAAGAAGAAGAAGAAGAAATATGTAACCACAATTTTTATAATGCTAAAGGAGACAGACGAACTGTTCACCACAGAGAATTAAACAAACATACATTATTTGTATTACAGTAATGTAAATGTATCATTAAACAAAACATAAGCCAGAGCCAATTTGTAAATTTCAATAAGAAAATTGAAATCAGCATGTCAGAATGATGTATTTACATTCTGATACAAAAATAAATTGAAAATCTGTTGACTAGTGTAATCAGTCTTCAAAAAGCCTTGTAATATGAATCGACAGGTCATAAAAACGCCGAGCTCGCGATTTAGAGACATGTATTTACTATTCATCATAAAGTTAACAAATCAAAGTAGATTAACAGAAGCTCAGGAACATAAATATGCTATATGAACTACAACAAATAACTACCGACGTTTTTACTTTCCATTCTACAAACACATTTACTCAGGTCCCCCAAGCCCTTTATTCTTTCATCCTTTCAATACGCCAGTTTTCCCTGCATACTTTGAAAGTAACGCAGCATTTGCTGATGCTTTCACAGACAATACTTATGTGTGCGTGTTTTATTTTACAACTTCGAGTGCGTGCACACTAATGTACATTTTTCCATTTGTATTTACGACACAAGCCTCTATCTGATGTTGCAGACTTAGTTGTTGACATTTCACAAGCGGTTGTTTCGTAGCTTACAGAACATACTTTCTATATTTTGTATAGCCTCAATATTATAAGGTCTATGGTAGGGTT
This sequence comes from Cepaea hortensis, assembly GCA_963921405.1. Lineage (NCBI taxonomy): Eukaryota > Metazoa > Mollusca > Gastropoda > Stylommatophora > Helicidae > Cepaea > Cepaea hortensis. The sequence continues at coordinate 35,928,097 of OY992885.1, forward strand.
GTAGCTAACAAGCTTCAATATTTTGTATAGCCTCAATACTCTAAGGTCTATGGTTGGGCTGTAGCTAGCAAGCTTGCCTGCCGGCTCAGTGAACATTTGTTCAAATCTCCTTTGAGGTGGGAACTTTGCTGGTTGACCCAGCCTAATTTATTTATCAAGTGCCATGTCGATGAGGGTGGGAGGTCATGTTTCACCACCTCACACGATCACCAGAATCGTATATCAGCTCATTGTTCTTGTCTCGACCATACTACGGGGCAAAGCCACCCAGGTAAAGGGTGTATTTTTATGGACTGTGCAGTGTTTGAAAATATTGCCGGTCCAAGTTATGTTGCGTGAACTTTACAGAGGGTGAATACAAACCTTGGACAGGCAATATTGTCAAACACTGCAAAGTCATTAAAAATACACACTACATTAACTTCTCTGTCTTTCCCTTGTTATCTTCCCCTCGATCTTGCCAGTCGTCACCAAGTTCTCCCAGCCTAATATAATACAAGTAAAGACTCCCTTTGCCGGTCTCCCTGGCCGAGGTGTAAGCAGCTTTCCACGTAACCCCGAATACTCTCGCGGTTGATGTGAGCGCACAAGAATTGGAAGGGGTTCGAGTCGCGCCAGTGACTTATGAGAGTATGGAGCCGGTCGCTCAGAAAGCAATGGCAAACTACTGAGAGTAATCTTGCTAAGAAATCAACAATCAGCTGAAAGATGCTGATGTTGACAGCGATGTCCTGTAAAGGATATGCAAAACATTTTAAAGAATCCCTTTACACTCCTGAAGCGCATTAGGCATGTGGTGGTAGACTCTAATTCTTATAGAATAATCGGCACTGGTTGGGTGGTGTAATCAATATCTCACCTACCGTATTTACCTTTCAGACATATCTTGGTACAAATTAAGTTTGGGTCATTGAGAGCCTAGGTCAATTTTACAAATTTCAATCTGCATCGATGAGAATCGAACCATGACCACCGGGTCGGCAGGCAGTATTTAGCCACTATGCTACCTTTACTTCCCAGCCAAATATAGATGCCAGGAACTTCTTGAGAAATTCTCATTTCTCTCGGTCTGCCAATGTCTCTTTTCTCAATGATCTTTCACGTTGTCACGATGTTCTCCAGTGCCTCTCTTCTCATCACATAACCAAAAGAAAGCAATCTGTTTATATTATTGTTGTATATAATGTTATAGTTGCATTAGACTTTTACAGGCAATCGTCGTTAGTTATAGCCTGACAGTCTAAGGTATTCGCAACATTCGTCTTACGAACCACATCTTCGTTGCTTTTAATTTCTCATTAATTTGTTCAGTTATGTTCCAAGATTTATTGCCTTACAACACAACTGTTTCCATAACAAACATTTCAGTTGCCGTTTTCCTTCAATAAAAGTGACTTATTGCGTAAGATAATTTTCAATTTCTGAAATGTAGCTTTTGCTTGCCCTATTCTTCTCTTAATCCCCGTCGTGCATCTTCCATCTGATGTTATAATTCCCGCCAGGTATTTAAATTCATCAGCTTAGTTAAGCATTTTCCCTTCTACTGTTATCTCAGATTTTAGCGCCATCCTATTCTTTGGTATTACCATTGTTTCTGTTTTCTTGATATTCAAGGAGAGTCCCTTTTTGCACTTTCTGTTACGATAATGTCCAAAAGTTGCTATAGATCTGTTGTATTTCTGTCACAAACACAGCATGCTGATAAAACTACTATGGAGAAAGAAATATATGTTAACGAGGAAATCAAATCAAATCAACTTTATTTTAAAAGGGTCACAAATTGGGCACGCAGGCCCGTCTTACATTCGGCCCTTCCAATCACTCGTCTTTCGTTCATCAAGAGCATTATACATTTACATAGGAAGAAAGACAAACATTATGAAATGAATGTTGTAAACATAATCAAGACAAATTACCATGTTATGAGGCCCATCTCCCACCTACCCATACATCACCCCACCCACATACACAACCCCACTTACCCACACACACACAAACCCAGGGACACATACATACCCCACCAGCCAACCCATCCCCCTTCCGCACATCCCCCACCCACACACACTACCCTCACATGTTTCCCCAACCAAAACACACTCGCCACCCACAAACATCCCCCACCAACCCACACATCCCACACCCACCCACATACACATCCTAACCCACACATCCTCTCCCCACCCACACCTCCAACCACCCTTCCCCCAGCCACATCTCCATCGACCACAATTCCCCACCCACGCACACACATCCCCCACCAACCCACACATCGCACATCCACTCACATATCCACAAACAATACACACACATCCCAACCAACTGACATCTCCCTACCCCGACACACACACATCTCTCTAAAGACCTGAAAGATTGGAGGTGGTGGAAAATTTTGAATATCTTGGGTCATTGATTACCTACAATGGTGACACAAAGAAAGAAATTAAACGACGAATGTCAATTGATCTCCAGATGGGTGTATCGGACGCAGGACATCTTGCTTGTGATCGAGAAATTTTCCGGAAGGTTGTTATGGGAGCGAGGTTCTGTAAAGGACATGCTACTGAATGAATGCATGAATGAACACCGTATCATAGATTGTTAATATTCTAACGTCTAATTCTTTTTCTTTTTTTTTTTTTTTTGGTTTTGCTTCTCTTTATCTCTTTCATTATCTTCTCTATAAAGAAACTAGATCCGGTGACAAAACACATCCTTGTCTTACTCCTAGCTTTATTTGTTCATAATTACCCTGTTTATGTCCCACTGTATTTGCTGCTACTTGTTTCCAATAAATATGCTTTATTATTCGGAGGTGGTGTAGGGTAAAGCGAGAGGGACAGTGCTTCACAGTGAGTGGCAGCAATATCCCATGGGATAGACCAGGATCCTATTTGGTTCCAATCTCTTTACCTAGCTCATGTATGGCTCCACGAACACCGCTTATGGACGGAGGTAGCCACCACACTAACAGTCTTGGCTGACTGGCTAAACTACATGATGAAGTAGGGGTAATCAATTTCATATTAAACTGGGAATGTCCATCCCTAGTACACAAAAGACTGGGACGGTGAACAAGGCGGGTTAATCTATATATATATGAACGGCAGAGTGTGTGGCACACATGAGGCGTGTTCAGGACACAATAGTGAACATGGCAGTCATCGTGGAAGAGATGTCAGATAACAGTTTATATTGAACCAGTACAAAGATGAGACACTGTAGTGGATCTCATCTTATAGATCAGTGTTTCTCAACCTTTTTTGTGCCATGCCCTACTTAAGCCTTTCTAAAATTCATATTGCCCCCCTCCCCCGCCCCACGCCCCCCCCCCTCAACATATACATTATTTTTAATATTCAAAAATTGAAATGTTCACTAAAGAAACTTGAATGATAGGGTTTAGGAAGAAATCACTAGGTAATTATTGAGCAAACACAGTAAGTAAATTTTCAAAACATATAATGGAGAACTGAAATTCAAGTACAAAATAATTTTAATGAAAGATTTTTCTATATTATTTTAGATATTAGTAATTATTTATTATTTAAATTTAGTGAGATCCTTGCGCTTGATGCTTGCTGCAACGAGATCTTATGTCAGGTTCCAATTTAGTTAACTTCAATCTCAAGTCTCCCCGTTTTGTTATATTCAGCCGATTTCTTCCATTTTCGAATTGCCCCCCTTAACAATCGAATTGCCTCCCTGTGGGGCCCCACATTGGGAAACACTGTTATAGATACTGCCTGATTCTTCTACTTCCTAAAACTTCTCCCTGTAGCCATCTCTCCATCCTTGTCAACTGCTCTAACAACTTCAGTTTGACCACATATGAATAGGAGCATTATATTTATTCAAAAAAGGTGAGGAAAGACGGTGTTCGCAGAATAGATGGACGGATAGACTGGTGAAGAAACGATGGACGAATCCAGAGCAATAAAGCCAATGATCAGTCTTGGATAGGATTTGGGAAATCTGCATTTGGTCAGAGTTTGGTCAGCTTCCCCGAATTGGTTTGTCCTAGAGAACATAAGTACTCAATAAAGGTTACAACAATTTCACAGTGGACTACCAGCCCAATATCTCCAGCAAATATCTGTGTGCTAGTTGTTCTTGGACGTCCTCTCAAAACTCATCAAGTCATACCAATCCACACCACAAAATCTAAGATGTCAACCTCTGACTCATTCATAGTAAACATACAACAGACTGAGAACTGACAACCAATTTAACTCAGGTCTATGGTGTTAGAGACTCTTTTTTTATTCAAGGACAATGAATTCATTAAATCATCAACATTATCAAGAATTTAAGAGATCAGACAATGGTAGGAGGAAAACTGTGGGAAAGGCTCAGTGTGTCATTATTGAACTAACTCCATCATGAACTCAGTTTTGTATCAGTGATCTATTATTGACATTAAGACGCATTTCGCTGTGTATTCTGTTGTGTTTGTTATGTTTAAAGATGCATGAGATGCTTCTTCACCCACAGGATTTTTTAGTAATAAACTGATATTAATTTACCTCCTTATCTTGTCAAGTATCTCGTGATGTGCCAAAACTTTTCATATGTGTTTAATTATCAGTTATCAGTTGGGGTATCTTCGTTGCACTCCGGACATGTCCATAGGTGCTCAGATCCTCCCCCCAGCATATGCATCAGCGTCCGGTGGCTAATAGTGCCAGTTCTGTGTTGGTTAACGAGGCACTTTGTTTTCCCGATGTACCTCTCGCGTCTGGCGGTGCCGATTCTTACTCCCAGGTCTTTCATCCTGGACAGCGATGTGGAATCACTGACGTCAAAATCCTCTGTTCTCGCCAAATCTTTAAGGACGTTAATAACATCGGCACGATCCATAGGCTGGCCATCTACAGGGGGTGCAGAGCCAGCCAGTTTGTCAGCTCTTTCATTTCCCTCGACTCCCGCATGTCCCGGGACGAAGATGAAGGTGACTTTACGGACAACAGACTTCCGCAGCGATTCAGTCCACTGTCTACGTACATTGTGTTTAATTATTAATATTGAACACCATTGAAGAATTTGGAATGGAAAGTGGCTGGGTAATTACGAACAGTCAGAAAATTCCTGGTCTGTTGTAAACTCCCAGGTTCCAAATTGTTCAGAAGGGAGAACTTTACATTATATATACATATATATATTTCCTGTAACCGTTTCACTTCCTTAAGGAAAATGGATACAGGTGGGGGTTAAACGAGCGAGACATTTTCAGTTCTCCTACTTCATTTGAGAGGGTGTAAATTGGAGGGGAACCATCACTTAACCAGGGACTTCCCTAGATATCCCGAGCCAAATAAGGGTAACTTTGTCTTCCAGCGACCTCTTCCCTCCAATTGAAAGTATTCCTATTACTCTAGCGTAACTTCATGAAGGGGTAAGCTTTAGTGGGTACTGCACCTTCCTCCCCATCATACCACATAGTATCAAAAAGACAGCAATGAGACTACAACAAAAAGCAAACAGCGAAAACGGGTAATTCTTGGCCCCTGGGAGATGACACTTGTAAATATGCTCTGGGAAGAGACAACTCTATTGCAGCCAACCATCCTTGTGGAGGCGGCACCTGATTTATTGATTTATTTATTATTCTGAGATCTTTCGTATAACGTATAACCGGAGAGTAAATTACAGGATAAACAATGTCAGGGAAGGAGGACAGTTACTAGTAAAGCAATGAAACGTGGCCAAGTAATAATGCGATCAGGTCACAAGTGTAAGCCAGACCAAAGCGATATCAGTTTGCCCTTTCTGGCACAATCTGATGTAAATCAATCACTGTATACTCTACTGACACCACACATGCACACAATTCACTTGCCAATTGCATCTACTTCTCTGTGGAAACTTACACGTAAAGGCAATAATTGTTCAGCACTTATCGCCAAAATAATATGGATTCCAATGTCAGCACTTGCCTCAATTGAGAATTAAGTATTAGTTAACATGTTGGAGATGCTGGATATCTTTATTTATAATGGTTTAATTGAAGGAATCTGAGATCGAAGTGCCCCGGTACTTGGCAAGTAACTGAAATATGGTGTCCCCGCCACCCCAGTGCTGCAGTGGTTTGAATCGAGGTTGTTTTACGACCTCAAGCATACACACTCATACATACTCAGCACAATAGTTCAGCATCGAGAACCAGTTCTGTTCAGTTCAGTTCAGGATGTATTTAACACGTTTATATATAGACTGAGCAAGATCTAGGTGTGCCGAAACATTGCTTGTTTGTAGCAGCATAAAATAAAAACGTTAAAACGTTTACCGACTCACTACATATCATCGCCTAGTGTCACAAATTTGAATTAACTGGTGTTTGGTATTTATCCTTCCTTCCGTATATGTATTGGCTATCGACGGCATAGCTATAAACACACGGAACTTCAGACTGTATATTAGCCAATTAATCAAAATAACAGACAAAGTAAACAAGACTACATAGAGATTAAGTATACGTACAATCTCTTTTAGTTTGAAGCAATTAATGGTATAGTTTGTTTATATGTTTAACGATCCCTCTTCAGTTTCTCCTCTGCTGATTTAATCTATGTGTGTTTACGGTGTGAATACACATGGGGAAAAAAAATCACTTTTGTACTAGCTCTCAAGGAGTCGCGACTTTGTCTTTTTAATTAATCATAGAACACATGCAGTTTGAAGGTAGTTAAAGGTTGCCAACTAATTGGAAATGTCTATGGAAAACGTAGTTTAAAACATGACCTGTTAAACAGCAAGAATATAAAAATATATATTTCGCAATTAGGCCATTGTTGTTGTTGTTGTTGTTGTTGTTGTTGTTGTTGTTGTTGTTGTTGTTGTTGTTGTTGTTTGCATATCCTATTTACAGGACATCGCTGTCAACACCAGCGCTGCTGTTGTTGATGTCTTGGCAAGTTTACGTTTAGTAGTTTGCCATTGCTTTCTGAGCGACCGGCTGCCATACCAACACGTTAAAACTCAGCTCGACACGGTCTGTTGCCAAATCGGTCGTAGCTGTGTTTCGAACACGGGTAAGCGGAATTACGAACTGAGTCCGTAACACGTTTGCTACGGAGACCGACAGTTAGGGTCTACTGTATACAAATAATTAAGTAGATGAAATTACTATTACACTAGATGTTAACCAATTACCCACATGCACAGTTTAATTGATTAAGTGCCATTGCATGATTAACCGCTTTTAGCAAATTCCCATATAATCCATGGGCTTATTTACAGTAGTTTTCCCTAAGAAACCCCCTTTAAATTGTTACAGGGTGTATTTGTAATGACTATGCAGTGTTTGAAAATATTGCCGTTCCAAGTTTTGTACTTACCTATTATGTTGCACGAGGGCGAATACAAAACTTGGCACGGCAATATTTTCAAATACTGCGCAGTCATTAAAAATGCACCCTATATATAATACATGTCTGCTACCATATTAACAACTTTCTAGTCATAACTGTGACACACCCCTACGTTCCATTTTTCCGCTATTTATTTTTGTTTGGTCCAAACCTAATTTTTGTGTGGCATTAAATCTGTTAAAAGTAATTTCTCATAGAATAAGTCTGTTAAGCTCTTACAACATCTGCGACCTATCTGTAATGTGTCTTGGATACAATATAGGGTGTATTTGTAATGACTGTGCCGTGCTTGAAAATATTGCCGGTCCAAGTTTTGTATTTACCCTCTGTAAAGTTCATGCAACATAATAGGTAAATACAAGACTTCGACCGGTAATATTTTCAAACGCTGCACAGTAATTAAAAATACATCCCATATTTGCAGTTACGTGTGCCCTTTTCGTGGCTCATTGCAGAAGACAAGCGACAGTACATTGGCAGAACAACAATCGTGCAGATATCTTTTTATATAATCCAGGGAATAATTATCTGCACTGATTTTCATGAGAAACCCGGTGGAGCAGCTGCTAGTCGCTCGCCTGCCGTGGTATAGAGTTCGATGCACATAAGGGCGATTTCGAATTTTCAAAATTTACCTGAGCTCCCAGGCGGTCCCAGTCTGAAATGGACACCAGAACATAACATTGGAAGTAAAGTAGGTGGGCGTGATACCGACATCACCCACTGAGGGCCGTTTGATCTATAGAAATGTGGGAGTAGTACCGTATAGCCAGTGCGTGTGAAAGATATGTTTATTTTTACTGTTATCTACTGCCTATAGTAGCTTGTGATATAGACATCTATTGTCTATAGTAGTTTGTGGTTTGAGACATCTACTGTCTATAGTACCTTGTGGTGTAGAACATCTACTGTCTATAGAAGCTTGTGGTGTAGAACATCTATTGTCTATAGTAGTTTGTGGTTTGAGACATCTACTGTCTGTGATAGCTTGTGGTGTAGAACATTTATTGTCTATAGTAGTTTGTGGTTTGAGACATCTACTGTCTATAGTACCTTGTGGTGTAGAACATCTACTGTCTATAGTACCTTGTGGTGTAGAACATCTATTGTCTATAGTAGTTTGTGGTTTGAGACATCTACTGCCTATAGTAGCTTGTGATGTAGACATCTATTGTCTATAGTAGTTTGTGGTTTAAGACATCTCCTGTCTATAGCACCTTGTGGTGTAGAACATCTACTGTATATAGAACCTTGTGATGTAGAACATCTATTGTCTATAGCAGTTTGTGTTTTGAGACATCTACTGTCTGTAGTACCTTGTGGTGTAGAACATCTACTGTCTATAGTAGCTTGTGGTGTAGAACATCTATTGTCTATAGTAGTTTGTGGTTTGAGACATCTACTGCCTATAGTAGCTTGTGATGTAGACATCTATTGTCTGTAGTAGTTTGTGGTTTGAGACATCTAATGTCTATAGTACCTTGTGGTGTAGAACATCTACTGTCTATAGAAGCTTGTGGTGTAGAACATCTATTGTCTGTAGTAGTTTGTGGTTTGAGACATCTACTGTCTATAGTAGCTTGTGGTGTAGAACATCTATTGTCTATAGTATATTGTGGTTTGAGACATCTACTGTCTGTGGTAGCTTGTGGTGTAGAACAGTTATTGTCTATATTAGTTTGCGGTTTGAGACATCTACTGTCTATAGTAGCTTGTGGTGTAGAACATCTACTGTCTATAGTACCTTGTGATGTAGAACATCTACTACCTATAGTAGCTTGTGATGTAGAACATCTACTGTCTCTAGTAGCTTGTGATGTAGAACATCTACTGTCTATAGTAGCGTGTGGTGTAGAACATCTACTGTTTATAGTAGCTTGTGATACAGAACATCTACTGTCTATAGTAGCTTGTGGTGTAGAACATCTACTGTCTCTAGTAGCTTGTGATGTAGAACATCTACTGTCTATAGTAGCTTGTGGTAAAGAACATCTACTGTCTATAGAATATTGTGATGTAGAACATCTACTATCTATAGAACCTTGTGATGTAGAACATCTACTGTTTATAGTAGCTTCTGGTGTAGAACATCTACTGTTTATAGTAGCTTCTGGTGTAGAACATCTACTGTTTATAGTAGCTTGAGATACAGAACATCTACTGTCTATAGTAGCTTGTGGTGTAGAACATCTACTGTCTCTAGTAGCTTGTGATACAGAACATCTACTGTCTATAGTAGCTTGTTGTGTAGAACATCTACTGTCTCTAGTAGCTTGTGGTGTAGAACATCTACTGTCTCTAGTAGCTTGTGATGTAGAACATCTACTGTCTATAGTAGCTTGTGATGTAGAACATCTACTGTCTATATTAGCCTGTGATAGAGAATGTCTACTGTCTATAGTCCCGTGTGATGTAGAACATCTACTGTCTATAGCAGCTTGTGATGTAGAACATCTACTGTCTATAGCAGCTTGTAGTGCAGAACATGTATTGTCTATTAATACCTTGAGGTGTAGGACAGAAATGGGGGTGTGGTCTTGAGCTTGAGAAAATAAGGTCACGTAGTCGCCTCGAATTGTGCAGGTTAGGCTGTTCATTTTTTTTTTTCACGTCAGAAAAAATTCCTCACCTTATGGAGGATTTGAACCAGAGTCTTCTCTAGGAGAACCCGGCGTTCTATTCACCCGGCCAGCCAATCCTCTTTACTGTTACTGTTTTCTCCTAATAATGTTCTCGTGAATTTCTAGTGTGGTAATGATTCCAACAGTTAATGATGTGAATATCAAGTATGGTGATGATCCCAACAGTTAATCATGTGAATATTAATTGTGGTGATGATTTTAACAGATAATCAGTTGAATATCGAGTGTGGTGATAATTCCAACTGTTAATCATGTGAATATCAAGTGTGGTGATGATTTCAACAGGTACTCGTGTGAATATCTAGTATGTTGATTATTCCAACAGTTAATCATGCCTGTTAAAAGACACAGTGAAGATCAAAATATGTTTATGTACATATAAATATAATGTCCAAAGACAACCAAATATTAGTCAAAAACGAAGGCACTGGACGTGTCACCAACATTGAAAACCCTGACACCAGTTAACAATAAGGAAGTCAGAAGGAAACTGGCCGTAGTTGTGCAGACGTTAGTTAGTTAGTTAGTTAGTTAGTCGCGGTTCCAACTTCACGGCAACGGGTCGTCCCCATATTGCTCCGTTCCTGTGCCAGTAAATATCACAAAATGCTCCTCACTGCTCCATGTGAACAATGGAATAAACAGGAGTGTCGGCAAGCCAACAGCCCGCACAGGTACACTGTGCGTAATGCCGCCGCCAGAATGCCAACACAAAAGTCCTCAACGAAAAATACAGTTCATCGTCGATGTAAACGACAGTCACCAGAAAGACTACATTGACCGGGGTTTTATCCCATATGGTTCGGTCTCTTTCTGCAGGGCGACCCGCCGAAAGCGCCGCACAAAGCACGAGCTCCGTAGCTACAGCGACTACTCCCAGGAGTCTCCTGAAAAAATGCACTCGTGAACCGAAAAGGCAAACCAGTCAATCAAGCAACAGCAGGCCGTCATCGTTCCGAACATGCAGTTCACGCGAAAAACAACCGCGGACAGATGCAAAAGCATTCCACGCGAAATTCACAGCTCAGAGTTTCGCGCCAGGCACTCACTGAGTAGCAGGGCGACGGAACCATAGCCTCCTTAGTATGCAGGCGTTAACCTATGGTAAGAATCTATGTCACAACGCCGGAAAACAAACAAAAGCAAACACTCAAAATAATGTATTCCTTAATGAATTTATACACACTGAAGTATGCAACTGACGAGATGCAGCAAAATATGTCAGGCAACAAATCGTGCAATATTTTATTGATGGCTTGTGAGTATAAAAGCAAAAATGTGGGCAAACATACAACCTTTCTGTGTCGAGATACGGATTTAGTGAGCCATGGACTATTTCACAATCGCTTTAGGAGAAAATAGCTTAAGAAATTAAATGTTACAGAAAAAAACTTTTGGAATGCCGTGTAGAAGACGACACATATTGACATGCTACAAGATCTGAATATCAAATTGGCTCAATCTAGATATTGTGCGAGGAGGAAGGTGGGGGGGGGGGGGGGGGGGTAATGCTTGTTCATCGATTGTCTAGGATTCACAGCTATATGTTAAAATTCATTCTGTGTAGCGTGCAATAATTCGTTGTTTTAACCTCAATTGTAAACACATACACTCAAAAAAGGTTTGTTCGCGCCCCGAAACGTATTTTGCGAATGGTTATAGCCCCATAGCCAAACTTAGTGACAACTGGCAAGATCGAAGGGAACAAACCAAGAGCAAGACCGAGAGGAAAATACCTGGATGGTGCCATGCGGCGCATACGGACAACAAAGATCGGAAAGTCCAAAACTACAACAAATGCGGCACGGACAGTGAACGCACACGGGAAAACGAGGAAACAAGACGTCAGAGAAAAACAGACGGAGGACAATAGACATGAAGGAAGGACGGCACGGAGATATCATCATGGTATGATCTTGAGAAGCGAACTGAGAAAACGATTTAACATCTGGAGAATCTAATGCAAGGAGGGAATGACGGAAGAATCGAAGATATATTGAGAACTGAAAGCGATTAGGCACGGAACACAGATCAAAAGCAGAATGATGAAATAGGATTCGATGGGCCGATATCCAGGTCGAATGATCACAGAAAGGTCACACAACAAATAATACCCAAAGTTCGGTGCTGTGAGTTAATTAGTTAATAATGTTTATGTGAAGGTGGAACTCTGTAGATATATGGGATAGGGCAAACGACATGTTTGACCATAATTGTAGTCGTATTAAATAGGGACAGAATGAGAGAGACAATGGAATGCGTGAATGGTTGAATCATGTTGATTACCAGCATGTCGTCTAATTCATGGGATACTGCCTGAAGTAAATATGGACTAGAAATTGAGGCATTCTGTCAGCGTTCTATATGACCATTGTTATAGTTCTGGTATTCAATTCACATAGTTTGATTCGAAAAACTAAACCTAGATATAATGAGCTGAAATTTGCTAATGAAGGACAATTAAACACGTAGCAAAGGTGGCTCACTTCGTGGCAGATGGCTTGGCCACATGGCATGGACGAGACAGGAACATTGAGCTGATTCACGACGCTGGTGATCGAGTGAAATGACGAGTCATGACCGCCCACGCTTTCCGGCATGGCACATGATTGATTGATTATAGCCCCATATTTATATAGTCCAATGAACATTGGTTGGGAGAGTGTGTGTGTGTGTGTGTGTGTGTGTGTGTGTGTGTGTGTGTGTGTGTGTGTGTGTGTGTGACGTGGTCAGTTTCACACCGCCCGCATTTACTGCCCAACTCATCTCCAGGCACCCATTTTATACTGGGCCTGGGAGGTAAGATCAATTTTAGTAACCTGCATCAGCATAGCGTGAGTTATTAAAATTTTGACCACCAACCGCTGGTAAATCACTACTACAAAATAGTATAAGCTCTTGGAGATCGGGTGATCGAGAAGTTAAACGCATTGGTACTTAAACTTGCTCTTGTACCCTGGATGTTCTGATTCATTCCACACATCGGTTAATTGGAATCGAATGTTGACGTCTCGTCCTTGACTTGGGGACATTAATTGCCAGTACCTCAGAAGTCGGAGAGGGTTCGTTTAATGGCGAAGAACACTGGTAATAGGGAAAGTTAAGCCTCGTGCAAAATCAGCCAAGTGTACTCACTAGTATTAGCAACAACTAGTAGTAGTAGCAGGTGTGTAGACGAGGTTGGAATTCAAAAAGCGAGCGAACGCGGAACAAAAATATCTTCACTAAGTGGAAACGGCGTGCCGGAAATTGCACAACTTGGAGACTAAGCTATGTCATTTCCGGAATGTTTTGATTGATCAATGGTTTCGCATATCCTTTACAGGACATCGCTGTCCACATCAGCATCTTTCAGCTGATCGTTGATTTCTTGGCAAGATTACAGTAGTTTGCCATTGCTTTCTGAGCGACCGGCTCACATACCCCGTAAGTTACCGACGCGGAGAGAACCGCTACCGATCCTCGCGCACGCCACGTTACTCACGAGAGTATTCGGGATTACGGAGAAAGTCATGTAACCCCTTGATCAATGGTAGTGCCATGCGTAAATATGCTTACCCAATCATCTTGTGTGTGATGGTTTATCAAGAGTGAAGATAAAGTGGAGACAGCTCTTCAAGGCAATTATCTCCCACAGCCCAGTACCCGTTGAGTGTATAAATGTAGTGATTACACAGTGCATCTCATCGATTGACAGATTAACCCAGCAGTTTTTATGTGCGGGTGGTTGGTTCCACACAAAATGACATAGCAGAAAATGGCTGTCAGTGAGTTCTATAGTCACGTGTAGGGATCTCAGAACTGACATACGTAAGGAAACTGGTTGCACAGTTTAGGCCGCCTTTCTTCCTCCTAAAGTCCATGCGGTATGGCGTTAATTATCATGTATATTCACATCCTTCTGTCGTGTGTTCTTTTAATTATTTATAATATTAATCTCCATCCATGTCATGATGTCAGACAGTTCAGCGTCTTCTCACTTGATCTCCCCAGCCTCTCCTTCCCTGCAACTTTGCCGTTGTGACGACGTACTCCAGCTTTCCCCTTCTCGTGACACGCCGAAAGAATGTAGACTGTCTTCTCTTGCTGGGAGTAACTAATTCTCTTCGTGAATTATCTTCTTTAAAGATATTTGCATTGCTTTTTCTATCCATCCACTGTGTTGAATGACAGTGTCGACTTATCTGACTGTGCTGAACACTGAAATCAAACAAGACGCCGCTAACTGAGACGAGTGCCAAGAGATTCAATGTTGATAGTTAATGAGACTTGTCAAGTGTTATGTATATTTAACACTACTGTATGGCGTGGAAGCCTGGATATTGAAAAGCAGCTAGAAAGTCGAATCGAGGCTCTGGTGATGTGGATATACAGAAGAATATGTCGTACTTCGTGGGAACAAAAACAATCAAATACAGAGGTTCTAGAAAAACTGGGAGTGAAAACAGAGTTGATTCCATCCATCCATCATGTTCCATGCCGATAAACGTGGGCGGTCATATTTTGCCATCTCACTCGATCACCAGAGTCGTGGATCAGTTCTGTGTTTCTGTCTCGACCATGCCACGTGGCCAAGTCATCCAGGTATTTACTTCGTGGTCTTCCCTTTGGTCTCTTCCCTTCGATCTTACCAGTTGTCACCGTGTTCTCCAATTCATTTCTTCTCATACCATCCCCCTAAAAATGTGACTGCCTAATCTAATGTCTCTAATCAGTTTACGATCTTCATTTGTTTCTTGTAGGTTTTGTTCATTGGTTTTTCTGGATGTCCATGGTATTCTTTGCATTTTCCTCAGAAACCACATTTCCACAACCATCAGATGTTTTTCAGCTTGTCTGCTCATTTTCCTCGCTTCACATCCATATGAAAGTACAGGTTCTATATAGCACTTCAACGCTCTGTTTCTCGTTTCAAATTATATCTTTTTATTGGTCAGTATGTTTTTGAACTTCTTGCAAAAGGCTACCTTCGCAATGTCAATTCTTGTTCTAATCTCTTCAAGACATCTCCCATCAGATGTTATGACTGTTCTGAGATTTGATTAAAGAATTGAAAAAGAGCAAGAGAAATATTTCGGCCACTATAAAAGACAAAACACTCTTATAAAAATCACACTGGGGAGCAAGGCTGGGGGAAAGCGAGCAGCAAGAGGTAGACAAACGATACAAGTGGGAAGATAACATCAAGAGATGGACGAATATAAATCTGACACAATGTAAAGTCAAGGCGAGAGAGAAACAGTGTTGGAGATCCACGGCACATTGTTGACTGACTGATTAAAACATTAAGATGGTGTGAGCAAACATAGTCATCTTTGTCTCATAATAGAGTGGTGCAGTTTATGTGAAACAGCATTTAACACGACAATTGTGTAAACTTTCGGATTGTTTCTGTCCTGCCTTGTCTCATAAAACAGTGGTATTGTTTATTTGAAACAGCATTTAGCACGACAAGTGTGTGAACTTCTATACCGTTTCTGTCCTGCCTTGTCTCATAACATAAAATATAGTTGAAGTAGCACTTCTCCGCCGGTCTCTCTGGCAGAGGGGTTACACCACTTTCTCCGTAATCCCGTTTATCACGCAGAGTCTCGTAGCGGGCGAGAACTGGGAGCGGTTCGTCCCCCGCTTGTGACTTGCGGGATAACTGAGCCGGCCGCTCAGAAATCAATGGCAAACTACTGAGCGTAATCTTGCCAAGAAATCAACAGACAGCTGAAAGATGCTGCTGTTGACAGCGATGTCCTGTAAAAAAGAATATGCGAATTTTAAAAACAAAAAGGCACTTCTCCCCATGCTGAAATCTTCCAGATTTGTCTCCACTTGTTTCTGTCCAGCTTTCCAGGTTCAGCTAATCATATGTTTTGTATTTGTGCATCGGAGTAAGGACATGTTGATAAAATTAATTATATCGCAATTTCCCTCACTTTTCCTGTGAGTTTCATAAACATTCAACGGTTGGGCAGCCATCGCATAGACGAGTGGTCACATCGTGTTGTGATGTTAAAACATTAGGTGGTTTTAAAAAAAAAAACATGTAACGTTAAATACATTTACCCCTGTAGGTGGAGATCTACTTTATGAAACACGTGATGTGGCAAAAGATCTTATAAATCGGGTGGAGAGTGCAGTTGAACAGACGGAGTATTCATATCTGGAAAGAATGGCTCAGATGGGAGTGCGTAGAGGGCGAGAAGAGGGGACGTTTAATCAAATTGATTTTGGAATCATCAGCATGAAAACTCTTCCGTGGATCGAGAACATATCCTTTACAGGACATCGCTGTCAACATCAGCATCTTTCAGCTGATTGTTGATTTCTTTGCAAGATTACTCTCAGTAGTTTGCCATTGCTTTCTGAGCGACCAGCTCACATACCCCGTAAGTTGCCTCCACGGCGAGAACCGCCACTGATTCTCACGCACGTCACGTTACTCACAAGAGTATACAGGATTACGGAGAAAATCGTGTAACCTCTAGACCAGGGAGACCGGCAAGAATGAATTAGGAGATGGAAAAATAAAACTTCACCTCACTGACAGTCGTTTACAAATCTATGACGCAAAATTTCATAAATAGAACTGCCATGGAACAAAGCGAATATTCTGGATTCTACGACAATGTGTAAAATCTCATTTTGACTCCTTTCGTTTCCATCCTTTCAGCAGTGTACGGGGAATAAATGTGTAAATAACAGCCTTTAGATTGTGTTCTGGAGTAATAAAACACAGAAATCTACCCACCATATGACACGTCGCCAGGGCCTTTCAGACTGAGTGGAGATTTGTAGCCTGACATTGGTGGATATACTTGCAGATCTACAAATTGATGGGGAAGACAGTAGACTTATAAAAAGCATATATTGAAACCAACAAGCTGCCATAAGGATTGATAATGAAGTGGGACAATATCAGCCTATTAAGAGAAGTGTAATGTCTCCAGATCTTATTTTTCTATACAGTGAAAATATTTTCAGAAATGTAGAAGATATAAATGGAATCAGCATTTGAGGACGAAACATCAATAACATTAGATATGCAGATGATACAGTATTGATTGCAGACAATGCACAGGATCTGTAACAATTAGTAGATGCGGTTGTTGTACACAGTGAGCAGGTGGGGTTAGAATTAAATTGTAAAAAGACACAGGTTATGGTAGTCACTAGGAAGAACGAAATACCACAATGTAATATACAAGTAACTGGGACTATTCTTCAACAAGTGAATCGGTACAATTATCTCGGAACAGTCATAACATCTGATGGGAGATGCCTTGAAGAGATTAGAACAAGAATCGCCATGGCTTTAGCAAGATGAAAAACAATTTTACCAAGAAAAAGGTGTCAATTGAAACGGGAAAAAAAGTGTTGAGGGGATACATAGAGTCTGTTCTTTTGTAAGGATGTGAAACTTGGACAATGAACAGTCAAGCTGAGAAACATCTGATGGCTGCAGAAATGTGGTTTCTGAGGAAAATGCAAAGAATACCATAGACAGACAGAAAACCAATGACCAAGTACTACAGGAGACAAATGAAAATCGTAAATTGATTAGAGAAACTAGACGTAGACAGTCAACATTTTTTGGACATGTTATGAGAAGAAATGGATTGGAGACCTTGGTGACAACTGGCAAGATCGAAGGGAACAGACCAAGAGGAAGACCGATAGAAAAATACCTGGATGGCTTTGCCACATGGCATGGACGAGACAGGTACACTGAGCTGATCCACGACTCTGGTGATCGAGTGAAATGGCGAGTCATGACCGCCCACGCTTTCCGGCATGGCACATGATTAATTGATTGGAGTAAAATAAAACTTGCGGGCTAATACCAACTGTCCGAAATTAGCCATCCACGGGAGTGCTTTGTATATTTACGTACAAGACAGACACTGAGATCCGTCCTACATGAGGCTGACGCACATATAAGACTGACTACTGAGGAGAAATCCCTGAGGGTATGCAGTTGTTGATAACCGTCGAGAATAACATCGATTATTCGGACCAGCATACCCCTAATTCGCAGCATTTGAAGAGAATAATGTCACCAGTTCACCTTGTCTGCATGATGATGTCTGTATGACGGTAGACGGAGGATTTAGAACAATCCATTCATCATGATAAGATAGGGGAAGTGAAGGAGTTTGATGTTTGACAGGTATGAGCGACTAAAACCTGTCAGGCCGAAAGGGAGAAAGAGACACACACACACACACACACACAGAGAGAGAGAGAGAGAGAGAGAGAGAGAGAGAGAGAGAGAGAGAGAGAGAGAGCAGAGTAGATGATGTGAATTTAGATGAGAAACACTCAATTATATCACTATGCATACATGTTTCTGTGAGTAAATATGTTCTGAGATGTGTTGAAGATAGAAACTACGCATCTTCAATCTGTCTCATTACAGCTGGCATATGAGCTACGGACAGTCAACAATCAACTCAACGGAGGGGCTGATCCTCGTGCAAGAACATATCTGCGGTGCCAGGCCTGCAAGCTGGACGTGCAACGCGTCTCAAGACGAGCACTAAACGTCTCATATGTTTATAAACTTGTGTACTCTTGTTTTCTATAACTGTGTAATATTGTGTGCATGCTGTTTGATCACTTGTCATCGCAAATCACAGGCATATCAAAACATCAAATAGTATAATCACTATCATCAGATTAACGTTTCAACAACACGTTTCATTTACTCATATCATGCATTCTATTAAAAGATCATGAAAACTAATAAACACAGCGGTAGTTTTTTTAGACTTTTTTTTAGATCATGGGGTTTCAAAGTAAAAACAAAAACCACGCGCAATTACATTGTCAGAATTCTTCTGACCACACTGTGGGTAAATTATTGCATAACATCGACATGATGCGCAAGCAACAAACAATCATCAGATACAGCCCAGAGTTAAAAACTCATATTGTCCCAGTAGGCAAACATCGCCATCAACGACCACCACAAATATTCACCAAACTGGAATCAAATAATCGGGTGTTGAGAACTGCCTTAGGAAATTTCAGACTTCAATATGAACTTGAAGCACTACGAGTAAAACAGATACACACACGTCCGCAGTCGATATTTGTCTTGCAGCTAATGCCAGCTCACACATCGACATCTTCATAATGGCATACACGCATTCCACTTTATATGTCAATATACTTCATTCTGACACGGTTTATACATTATTTCCTTCGTGCAGTCAATATAGTAGTAGAACAGCCAAAACACAACATACATACGCCAATATTGTTTTCGCTTCCTCGTTGGATGTTTACACAACGTGACAACATTATTTATTTCCTGGGGCTACACGCGGATGTGAGTCATGGACCATTTCTCAAATACTGACAAGAAAAGTTGGGATTTTTGAGCTTTCGTGTTATAGAAAAGCTCGTAGAATATCGTGGACTGAGAAACAGAAAAATACCGAAATTCTATAAAGCGTCGGAGAAAACGCCCATAAACAGGACAATGTCTTGGAAATTAATATACTTTTGCCATATTAAGCTTCACCGTGGCTTGGAAAGAGTGTTGATGGAAGGATAGTTCCGGGAAGAAGAGGCAGTGGTAGATCAGTACGAAGGACACAGAATACTTCAAACCCCTTAAATATGAGGGTCATGAGGCTGTAGTAATGGCAGGAGATCCAGAAACATGTTGGCGAACTGTAATAACAGCGACATTCTACAAAGGTTTTGTTATTTAATGACTAAATAGATGACAACATTATTAACACTTGCCTGTCGACCCGGAATTTACGTGTTTGAATCCCCATCGAAGGGGATTTTTTTAACATATACCTGGACTCCTGGAACGACCTAGCCTAAATTATGTACCACGAAATGTTCTGGAAAGTAAAGGATCTTCTCGTAATATTGACTACACGACTCGTCGAGTGCTGATAGATTTATAAAATAAACCTGATTAAAAAGTCGCTTAAAAGTCGACAGGGTCGAATTCATTGCACAGGGTTTTGTCCCATATGGCTCGGTCTCTTTCCGCAGCGCGGAAAGCGTCGCTCAAAGCACGAACTCCGTAGCTCTAGCGACGACCCACATGAGTCTCCGAAAAGTTTAACTCGTGAACTGAAGGACGCGGCCCGGAATCGAACCCACAGCCTTCGGAGCCCGCGTTAAACGGCTTGACTACTTCGCCACGAAGACTCCTATAGCACCATATAATAGGAGTTTCCTGCTGTGGGTCTCTGGTGTGATAGCGCCAGCATATTCTGTAGGACTGGGCGCACGGAGCAAGAGGTGGCCAGTCTTTCCCTCACTTGTGCTCGTAGGCGACGAGCCCAGGCGTCGGACCAGTGTCAGGCCGTCCTCATGACATTACCAGCGCTAAACGCTAACACGCCCTCTATATATATATATATATATATATATATATATATATATATATATATATATATATATATATATGTGTGTGTGTGTGTGTGTGTGTGTGTGTGTGTGTGTGTGTGTGTGTGTGTGTGTGAAACAAGAACATTATATACAACAATAAGAAAGAGACAAACAGCTTTCTTTGCTCATGTGATGAGAAGAGAGGCATTGGAGAAAAACGTGACGACTGGAAAGATTGAGGGGAAGAGAGGCAGAGATCGACCAAGAGAAAACATGCTGGATAGATTGAGACGGTGGCATGGAGGAATATCATTAGACGGGTTGATCCACTACCTGGATGGCTTGGCCACACGGCATGGACGAGACAGGAACACTGAGCTGATCCACGACACTGGTGATCGAGTGAAATGGCGAGTCATGACCGCCCACGCTTTCCGGCATGGCACATGATTGATTGATTGATTAATTGGTTGATTGGCTGATCCAGAACACCAAAGACCGAGATATGTGAAGAGACATGAACGCCTTCGCCAGCTGGTATGGCACTTGATGATACTGGTGATATATATAAAGACAGACAGGGAGGAGGAGGAGGAGGAGGAGGAGGAGAAGGAGAAGAAGAAGAAGAAGAAGAAGAAGAAGAAGAAGAAGAAGAAGAAGAAGAAGAAGAAGAAGAAGAAGAAGAAGAAGAAGAAGAAGAAGAAGAAGAAGAAGAAGAAGAAGAAGAAGAAGAAGAAGAAGGAGAAGAAGAAGAAGAAGAGGAGGAGGAGGATTAGGAGGGGGAAGAGGAGGAGGAGGAGGAGCAACAATTAAAAGAGGCGTGTTTCATAATTACCAATAAGTATTTTAAAATCGAGTGTGTGCAATGATGTTCCTTCAATCTCTCGATATCCAACAGAATGGTCCATTTATGAAATGTGTTCGTGCCACCACGAATGACAATCGTTTGCCGTCATCTTGTTTCTTATTTTATAAATTGTCCTTGGTGTTCCAACATTGTCCAACATTTCTGCACGCTTAATGTGGCTACATAATGCCCGTCTTCTGTTTCAGGTGTTTGTAATATGTTATCTTTGTGTCTTAGCCTATTTCAGAACATATAAATTAGTTCAAAATAATGTTTCTCTTGATGAATTTGAATAACGAAGACAGACAATAGATTGCACTATTTATTTCCGGGCATAATTCAGTGTATCTCGTAAAGTACATACTGCAGAAATCAAACATGTTTATTTTGTGTGATTTCTGTAATATGTACCTGACGAGATGCAGGGAAATAAGCCAGGAAATAAATTATGCAATCAAATGTTTGTGCCTTTGGTATTCACATATAGATTAGTTATATTGGCTTTCCGTAGTATTTAGAGCAATTCTTTTGTGAAACGACATTTCTGTGTCCTCAAAATTATTGCATGTTTACTAATTGTCCAGGTTTCAAAGTAAAGTGTGGATTATGTCGTACAAAAATAAAACAAATAAACTTGTGGCGAAGCTGAATCTGTGATGTGATAGCACTATCACATTTTGTAAGTCTGAGAGCAAGGAGGAATGGTTGAATAACCTTTCTCTCACCGTGGAAGGCGACGAACTCAGACATCGAACCCGCGTCCGACCGTGCTCATGATCTTACCAGGAGTTCGCTATCAACTTCGCCAGCCCGCCCGCCAGCATGTAGAACTGCTTGCGCAATAATATGCAAAAAAATATCAAGAAATGCGTTCTTTCAATGAAGAAACCTACTATTGCCATGTATCTTTATTTCACAACGCCAGGATTAAGTGGGCAGATTCTCATCTTACAATTTACACAAAGTTGTGACTAGCTTTCAAGTCGTGTGCATCCTACGCGTAACACATACTTTTTTTTTCATGAGTTATTTATTCATGACTTTAACCGGACGTTACATTATTCGTCAGGAATCAGAAATATATTGCGTAACAGATGTCAAATCTTTTACTAGAATTAGCAGCGTTGTAAAAAACACACAAATGTCATAATCTAGCAAATCCGCTTTCTGAATAGCTGTTTGTCCGTGGCCTGTGCTGTGTGCATGCTAATGTCGGACACTTGAGTAATGAAATGGCGGAGAAGCTGGGGGAACTGGAGATGTTGTTCTGTAGAATAATGTTGAGAATATCCCGAGAATAAAGAAGAAAGCGAATGCTGGGGTTGGACAGCTGTAGGCGTTGCTGGATCACTTATCAAAATGAAACAGACGTGGAATTTCATGTGAAATATCAACATAAGTGGCCAAACATGGAGTTTGCTGGTGTCAAGTTAATAGAAAAATAGAAAATAAGTCCAGTATTAGATTATTTCTGTGGGTGTGTGATGTATTAGGACCATCATATTTTTAGGCCTGGGTGCTCTGGGGAGTAAGTAGGCAGTCTTTCGCTCCCGTAGCGAACGGAGAATGCAGGCATCAGCCCTCGTCGCACGCTGTTTATGACTTTGTCAGCGTACCTTCTTAACGATGATACTAATGCGCCCTTTGTTGAGCTAAGAGTGGAATCTGAATAAACACAAAATATGACAAGGACGATGAATTTAAACAAACGCAGAGATCGTTTTAACCATAGTCTTTATGAACGAAGAAGAAACATAAAACAACAACAAACAACATGGATGCTTGGGATCTTAAGGAGGAACTATGATCAGTTATTCTTTAGAGTTTTTTTGTTTTTTTTTCATATTTGTTTTATATTTGTTTTATGTCGCGTACGCTCGCTTTGAACTCAAGCGCTGCCCGTCCAAGCGCTGCTACTTCTAGTGCACTGGGCGGATATTTGCGTGTGGATTAGCTTTCCCTAGGCGATCTCACTCTAACTTCTGAGGTACTTGTAATTTACGTCCCCAAGTCAAGAACAAGAATTCAACATTTTAGTCTAACTGACCTGTGTAGGGGTTGAACCCGCTACCTCAAAACACCGGATGTTTTAGAACGAACAATCTAATCCATTCGGACCTGTTGACCACATATGAACTATTATTTCCCGCCGCTGAACAAGCATATGTACAGTTGCAGGTACCTATATCTATTTTCATATTCCTGGGTCTATGTGGATGAGGTTTTTGAATAGTTATATCATCTTTATAAAAGTGTCTAACTGACCGTGTGAGTGCGTGCAATTTTTCCAGTAGCAAGACGATGAAAGTGACAGGTTCAAGCCCTGGTGTGTCTGTAGATGTCACTTTTTTCCTTTCATTTTGTATGTCTTCTTATTTCTACTTATTTCTCTTGTCTGCTATGAGTGACAAGTAATGCTTGATTATTTATATATCTCACATCAATCACTAGGACAGCTCAGAAATTACAACACACACTCTTATTAATTAACAGATTGTCTGCGGCGCAGTTGTCTGTCACACCGCATTTTATCTCAAATGGCTAGGTCACTTTCCGCAAGTCGGCCAGCGGAAAGCGTCGCACAAAGCACAAACTCCGTATCTCCAGCGACGATCCCCATTAGTATACGAAAAAATATACTTGTGTGAACCAAAAATCATAGCCCGGAATCGAACCCACAAACTTCGTACGACGAGGGAGACGGCTTGACCACTTCGCCACAGAGACTGCCTAAAGTATGTATTTATCTTTATCTGGTCATCTCAGTCTATATCTTTCGTTTTCTATATTGTCTAGTCTTATTTTCTTCTTTATCTTGTCTCCGGCGTGTGCTCGAGTCTGAGTTTTCGTATTTCACACAATTGCTAGAACCTTCTGAGAACAGACTACTTATTGAATATATATTTTTAATGCGATATTATTTATCTTTACCTTTAACCTCTAACTATAGATTTCATTTTGTTTTCCTGTCATCTAGTGTGCGGGCTCACATACCCCGTAAGTTACCAGCGCGGCGAGAACCGTTACGTTACTCACGAGAATATACGGGATTACGGAGAAAGACGTTAACCCATAGGCCAGGGAGTATGTCTTTCTATTATTCAAACTAAGATTCATTTTTCACCTTCTACAACCACTGTAACTATCATTTTCTCTAGAGCCTTCTGACTTGTTCCTATCAATACGGTGTCCTCAGTATATCGTAAGTTTTTATTTTTGTATTATGTTCGTATCCCCTGCATATTTAGATCTCACAATAATTACTAGCATGCAAATAATCGACGACACGCTACTTATTGAATAGATTTATTTCCCCACATAACTGCCTGTCACAATAATTACTATGTGCATTAAACCTCTAACTACAGCTTTAATTTGTCATCTAGTGTGTCGTTTCATTTCTACTTCTTTCTTTTGTTGCCTACGAGTGGAAATTAATGCCTGCATATGTATATCTCACACCAATTACTAGCATCGCAAACAATAGACAACACACTACTTATTGAATAGATGTTTGTTTTTTTGCCACACAGATGTCTTTCGCAATGCTTTTTATCTGTACAGTTACCCTCTAACTATATCTTTCATTGTTTCTTTTATGAAATGCATCTTCTTATTTCTACTTCTGTTGCTTACCTCATATAAGTACCAGTCAATGTGTATGTTTGGTATATTGCGTTTCGTATGCTTTATTCGACGAACAATAAACGCTAGCTCAAATACACCGAGGCCATTGCAATTAGACATCTAAATCCGGGGTTGTGGCGACAGAAACATTTCTCAGTGATTGCGATTATCGTGAGGATAACATTGTTCTACATTCCAACAGTATCACAGACTATGTGTATTATGTATTTCAGCCAAAATATGATTCATACATTCACTTCGTATGATATGTAACTCTGCAGTCTATCCTTTACCGGACATTGCAGTTAACACCAGCATTTTTCAGCTGCTGGTGATGTCTTGGCAAGTTTTACGTTCAGTAGTTTGCCATTGCTTTCTGAATGACCGGCTCACATACTTCCGTAAATAACCAGTGCGAATCTCGCGCAGCTGTGTTTCGTACGAGAGTATACGGGATTACTCACAACGTCATTAACACCTTCGCCAGAGAGACCGCACAGCGAAATATGCCAGGCAATAAATCACACAAGCTATTGTCTGTGGCTCCTGTGTTTAAATTTACTACGGGAACACACTGTTTTCAAGTAATGCGTATGTATTTGTATCTGAATATAGTTACTAGCATGGGTAATAACTTACGACACGTTTCCGTATAAAACAGGGTGCTTGTAAAGTCTCACTACACTTTGTATGTAGAACAAATTTGAAAAATGACAAACATAATGTCATCAAAAAGTGTGTCCCACAGTCCATCGTGAAGCAATATGCAGCGAATGGCTGTCGTCTGCTGGGGTAATTTTTTGCACTCCAAATAGAATGATGTTATCAACGGAAGACATTTTTTTTTCAAATTTGTTCAAGATACAAAGTGAAGTGAGACTTTACACATACCCTGCATATTATTAGCGACATTGTTGTCTGTAACAATTATTTATCTTTATCTTTTAACCTCTATCTATAGTTGTCTGTTTTTCTGGTGTATAGTCTGTCCTTTTATTTTCACTTCTTTTTTCTTTTCTCCTATTCGCCAGCTAATGCCTGGATGTTTACAGACAAGTGTTTTAACGCGCTCACGTTTACACTTCCCGTACGATGAAGGTGGGGTAGTGACTTCATTCCTCATACTGGTCAGTTAAACTTAAATGTTTCCATTCAGCAAACTACTGAACGTAAAATTGTCAAGTAAATTGCCCACAAATTGCCAATAGCGGATGGGAGTGATTGCAACATATTCCAAAGGACGAGCAGCTATTTTATTTCAACACAATGTTTTCCCATAGTGAATTTGAATAACGAATTTTATTTTATTTATATCTCACATTAGTTAATAGTACGGCTAATAACTTGCGAAACTCATTTAATGGACTTTTTTGTGACATAGTTGTCTGTCTCGTCTTTTTCTTTTAACCTTCAGATAACCATTCAGGAAAGATTGATAAGGTTATCTGTTCTGTGGAAACGGTCCCCTAGAATAATCTTTCTATGGTATAAATCACCCATTTATGTTTTTCCACATTTAAACATGCGGGATAAATAATAGCGATAAAATTGAATGTAAAATTGTATGGACACCGCCTCATAATGAACGTTCTATTTAGAACTCACTTGTATAATTGCATTTAATGGACGGATTCTCGTGCGCAATAACATAAGAAGGTCACAACATAAATAAATTTCTTAGGAAACAAATACAACAAATAAAATATACTATTACGTACAACTATAAGAGGGAGATAAACAGCATTCTTTAAAGAGAGGCATTGGAAAACATTGTGACGACACCAAAGATCATTGGGAACAGAGGCAGAGACAGACTGATAATAATGAAGGTTGAAGGACTGAGACGGGGGCGTGGAGGAATATCATCAACGGAGTTGATCAGACCACCAAGGACAGAGATATGTGGAAAGACACTAAAACTAAACTAATTAGCAGAACGCATGATGATGATGATGATGATGATGATGATGATGATGATGATGATGATGATGATGATGATGATGATGATGATGATGATGATGATGATGATGATGATGATTTCTGCCAGTCACTTCTTGTCATCTGTATGTTTACAAGTGGGGGAACTTTCAGTAATACGTCGATATGACTATGGGCAGTGGCGGACGGGGTCTGAACCTACTGGCTACTTGAATTCTTCTTCTTCTTCTTCTTCTTCTTCTTCTTCTTCTTCTTCTTCTTCTTCTTCTTCTTCTTCTTCTTCTTCTTCTTCTTCTTCCTCTTCTTCTTATCTTCTTATTTCTTCTTGCGTCTGCCCTCTTCCTTCTTCTTTCTTTCTTCTTCGTTCTTTTCCTCCTCGTCCTCTTCTTCTTCTTCTTCTTCTTCCTCTTCTTCTTCTTCTTCTTCTTCTTCTTCTTCTTCTTTTGTTTTCGTCAGTAATGACGTTTTAGACGTATTTGCGTTATTCCTGTTTACAACAGAGCTGTGATATTTGCACCTTTCGAGCGACATATCCTACTTCTTCGGGCATGTTGACCGGGTTACCTTCCTGGGACCTGAATTCTACTTCAAGGATACTGACAATCTTAACGTATTGTCCGGTGTTTAGGGTGAGGGTTGGGGGAGGGCACTTTATCAGTATCCCACAGGACCCACTTGCCATCTGGCATGCTGAGACCTTGGCAAGTCCGCCACTGACAATGAGCAATCATGAACTGAAGTTAAGTTCTAAAATTGAGTTTCAAGAAAGGTCGTCGTTGAAAACTCAAACTGAGTTAAAGTTTCTTATACATGAGTTGAGTTAGGTTGACTTGAGTTGAGCTAAGCACTCAGGGAATTCTATACGCGCTCGGTTCCCTCGTTCAACAGCCAGCGAAGAGTCTCATTACTAATCGTTCCAACTGCTATCTGATTGGAAAGTTCTCCTTGTCTTCCCTCTCAGTTTTAAGATTCTTCCAGAGCCACTGCCATTTCACAACAATCATCCTTTCCACATACGGGTTCTCAATCTGTCCCCCACCTTCTCCACCTGGTCCCACAAACGCACGATCACCTCCCCCTTTCCCATAGGTAATCTACCACCAAAAGGTGCATTCCCTGCCAGCCTATCAGCCTGTTCAATTCCCCCCCCCCCCCCCCGCATTCCCACATAACCAGGGCAAAAAATCTATACAATCCTCACAATCTGTGTTGTACAGGATTTCACAATGGTTTGTTATTTCCTAGTCAATTTTACTGTCAGTAATTGCATGCATCCTTCCTGTGGCAACACACAGATGTGAGTCGTTAACCATGTTTTAAGTTAATGACTAAAAACGAAAGTAGGGGGGGGTTATAGTACTGAAATTTTACTTATCAATTCAAAGACCACCTTGAATGAATGAATCAGACTAAAAATTATGACATTCTACAAGATATGAATATCTCTGAAAGCAGATTAATAAACGGGATCATGTCTCTGAACACAGTAATAATATTGTACGTCACGGAGGTTTGGAGAGAACAGTGAAAGAAGGCGTGGTTCCAGGCAGAAGGAGGCAGGGGTCAACCAGCACGAGATAGATGAAGGACATGGAAGACACCTTGGGCATGAGAATACATGAGGCAGGAGAGCTGGCCAAGAGTTGAGAACGTTTCCTGCCAGCTGTCATTAGAGCCTCGTTCTGGACAGGACTTCCTGCACAATGATGATGATGGTAATGATGGTGATAGCGATGTTGATAATGATGATGACGATGATCGTGATGATGATGACGATGATGATAATGATGATGACGATGATGATGATTATGATGATGATGATGATGATGATGATGATGATGATGATGATGATGATGATGATGATGATGATGATGATGATGATGATGATGATGATGATGATGATGATGATGGTGACGATGATCGTTATGATGATGATGATGATGATGATGATGATGATGATGATGATGATGATGATGATGATGATGATGATGATGATGATGATGACGATGATGACGATGATCGTGATGATGACGACGATGATGATCGTATATTTAGATCATTATGTCGTGGATTGGTGATGTCATATCATGCCTGCGACCTTGAACTTCCCATAGAACTGTTTAGTATCCATGTATGAAGAGGATGCGTTGGTGTAATTGTTATGACATTACGTTAACAATGGCGTGGGCGCTGTCGGACAAATGGTTTAATGTCAGCGCTCGTCGATCGTACTAGAGGGAAAGACTAGTCACCTATTTATCCGTGCCCTCAGACCTGTAAAATGTAATGGTTCAAGCACCTCAGATAGCTAGAGAGGTTTCTGCGATGGGGCTTTGTTTTGAATCCATTTATGAAGTTGGATCGACCCTAATACATTTCAGCCACATTAAGAGACTTATCAAACCCGTACAGGAGGGAAAAATCGAATGCAAGCGAGCACGAAATAAACAGCTTTACAAATGCGAAGAAAATATCAAGAGATAGACGGCCAGCAATCTGTCAGTGTACATCCAGGGCGAGAGACAGAGAGTGTTGGAGATCCATTGCAGCCAGTCTTTATCGTGAAGAGCACTTCATTGATTGACTGACTCTGAATCTATGTGGTGACTATAACAATATTTCATGCTGTTTTTATATTGATTAGCTCAACAATCTAATTGCCTTTTGTTATGATATCACTAAAAGTGGTTGTTTGGTTTGTTGATACGTTGGTTCGTTGACTCATTGGCTGGCTTGTTGCTTGGTTGGTAAATTGGTTAGTTGGTTGGCTGATTGGTTGGTTGGTTGTTTCGTTAGTTCGTTCGTTCGTTCGCTCGTTCTTTCGTTGGCTGATACGTTGGATCACTCGTTGGTTCATTCATTCGTTGAATGGTTACTTGGTTGGTTGGTTGGTTGGTTGGTTTGTTGGTTGATTGGTTGGTTGGTTGGTTGTTTGGTTGGTTGGTTGGTTGGTTGGTTGGTTTGTTGGGTGGGTGGTTTGTAGGCTGGTTAATACATCGGCTTTTTTTTCATCCGTTCGTTCATTCGTTGGTTGGTTGGTCTGTTGGCTGACTGGCTGGTTGGATGTTTGGTTGGTTGGTTGGTTAGTTGGGTAGGTGGTTAATTGGTTGGTTGGTTGTGAGTCCTCTAGAAGACTGTCAATTCTAACTCTTAAGGCTGATGCATTGACGTTCAAGTCCATTGAGCCTTAATGCATCTATTGAAGTGAGGTTGTTACAGAGACTATTCTCGCGATCCACAATTACCATAAGTATCATAACCTCGAGAACTACCTTACAGTTTCCCATTCACTCTCTAAGTATATAAATCAGCGGGGTGTACAAGATTTGTACTGACACTGCCCCTCTGCTTAGAAACATGTTAAGGTGTAACCATGTTGTCACAAATGAACTGGGACTGCAGTGGCGCAGTGGCTAGCAATGTTGCATGCCAGCTCGGTGGTCATGATTCGAAATCACCCTCAAAGCAGGGATCTTTAACCTTTAAATTAACATGAGCTGCCAGGTCTCCTCTCATCTCATCTTGTTCCTCTTGTACCTTGCGGTGTTGAGGTGAAGTATAAACAGCGGGAGAGTGTCCGTTTATGGGCTTTATGTATCAAGATTCCCACGGACTCTGCTAGTCCCTCTGTCCATCATTTACGTGGTCGGCCTCTTCTTCAGTGTCTATTTGGTCATTGCTTGTTGTGGTATACTGTTAATTGGTAGCCTAGTTACATGGCCAAACTATTTGACTTGTTGCCTTCTAATGAAATCTAGCGCTGCTATAACCCCCATTTTAGTCCTGAATTCTTCGTTTCTGATTCTCTCTCTCTCTCTTCTTGATACATTGAGTATTCTTCTCAGGAATCTCATTTCAGTTGTTGAGATTTTTCTTTTCTCTTTGTCTGTGATTAACCAGGTTTGGCACTGGTAGCATAGAATGTATAGGGAGATTGTGTTGTAGAGTGCTTTCTTAGTAATTATTGATACGTGTTTGTTCTTTAGTATTGGTGTCAGGTCAACCCAACTTAAAATGAATACCAGGAAATGTTTCTGAAAAGTGCATTCATCCGATGAGATATAGAGCACGTAACCTATCGAGTTCTGATTGATTTATACAAATATATGCTAACAAAAGATGCCCAGTACACCTTAAGGCGTGAAAAGGGGTTCTTTATGGTTTTTACACAGGGATTGCCTGGCGTAAGGCCTAGGTTGTTCATTTTCCTCTACAGGGCTGAGGTATGTCATTGTTAACAGACTATAACCCAGTGCCCAGGAGGATAACATTTGTTGAAAGTAGCAGCAGACTATAACCTAGTCTCCAGGAGGATAACATTTGTTGAAAGTAGCAGCAGACTAACACCCAGTGCCCAGGAGGATAACATTTGTTGAAAGTAGCAGCAGACTATAACCCAGTGCCCAGGAGGATAACATTTGTTGAAAGTAGCAGCAGACTATAACCCTGTGCCCAGGAGGGGAGGATAACATTTGTTGAAAGTAGCAGCAGACTATAACCCAGTGCCCAGGAGGATAACATTTGTTGAAAGTAGCAGCAGACTATAACCCAGTGCCCAGGAGGATAACATTTGTTGAAAGTAGCAGCAGACTATAACCCAGTGCCCAGGAGGATAACATTTATTGAAAGTAGCAGCAGACTATAACCCAGTGCCCAGGAGGATAACATTTATTGAAAGTAGCAGCAGACTATAACCCAGTGCCCAGGAGGATAACATTTGTTGAAAGTAGCAGCAGACTATAACCCTGTGCCCAGGAGGATAAGATTTGTTGAAAGTAGCAACAGACTATAACCCAGTGCCCAGGAGGCTAACATTTGTTGAAAGTAGCAACAGACTATAACCCAGTGCCCAGGAGGATAACATTTGTTGAAAGTAGCAGCAGACTATAACCCTGTGCCCAGGAGGATAACATTTGTTGAAAGTAGCAGCAGACTATAACCCAGTGCCCAGGAGGATAACATTTGTTGAAAGTAGCAACAGACTATAACCCAGTGCCCAGGAGGATAACATTTGTTGAAAGTAGCAGCAGACTATAACCCTGTGCCCAGGATGATAGCATTTGTTGAAAGTAGCAGCAGACTATAACCCTGTGCCCAGGAGGGGAGGATAACATTTGTTGAAAGTAGCAACAGACTATAACCCAGTGCCCAGGAGGATAACATTTGTTGAAAGTAGCAACAGACTATAACCCTGTGCCCAGGAGGATAACATTTGTTGAAAGTAGCAGCAGACTATAACCCAGTGCCCAGGAGGCTAACATTTGTTGAAAGTAGCAACAGACTATAACCCAGTGCCCAGGAGGATAACATTTGTTGAAAGTAGCAACAGACTATAACCCTGTGCCCAGGAGGATAACATATGTTGAAAGTAGCAACAGACTATAACCCAGTGCCCAGGAGGATAACATTTGTTGAAAGTAGCAACAGACTATAACCCTGTGCCCAGGAGGATAATATTTGTTGAAAGTAGCAGCAGACTATAACCCAGTGCCCAGGAGGATAACATTTGTTGAAAGTAGCAACAGACTATAACCCAGTGCCCAGGAGGATAATATTTGTTGAAAGTAGCAGCAGACTATAACCCAGTGCCCAGGAGGATAACATTAGTTGAAAGTAGCAGCAGACTATAACCCTGTGCCCAGGAGGATAACATTTGTTGAAAGTAGCAGCAGACTATAACCCAGTGCCCAGGAGGATAACATTTGTTGAAAGTAGCAACAGACTATAACCCAGTGCCCAGGAGGATAACATTTGTTGAAAGTAGCAACAGAGTATAACCCTGTGCCCAGGAGGATAACATTTGTTGAAAGTAGCAACAGACTATAACCCAGTGCCCAGAAGGATAACATTTGTTGAAAGTAGCAGCAGACTATAACCCTGTGCCCAGGAGGATACCATTTGTTGAAAGTAGCAGCAGACTATAACCCAGTGCCCAGGAGGCTAACATTTGTTGAAAGTAGCAACAGACTATAACCCAGTGCCCAGGAGGATAACATTTGTTGAAAGTAGCAGCAGACTATAACCCTGTGCCCAGGAGGATAACATTTGTTGAAAGTAGCAACAGACTATAACCCAGTGCCCAGGAGGATAACTTTTGTTGAAAGTAGCAACAGACTATAACCCTGTGCCCAGGAGGATAAAATTTGTTGAAAGTAGCAGCAGACTATAACCCTGTGCCCAGGAGGATAACATTTGTTGAAAGTAGCAGCAGACTATAACCCAGTGCCCAGGAGGATAACATTTGTTGAAAGTAGCAACAGACTATAACCCAGTGCCCAGGAGGATAACATTTGTTGAAAGTAGCAGCAGACTATAACCCAGTGCCCAGGAGGATAACATTTGTTGAAAGTAGCAACAGACTATAACCCAGTGCCCAGGAGGATAACATCAGCATCCCCAATAAGACTGATAATGTCAGCATCCCCAATAAGACCTTACAGGAGTAATGAGTTAACACTGGTCTAGTAGAGAGACATCAGACAGGGAAACACCGAGTACTATTAATACCTCACAGGGAGACACATTTGTGTCAGACCAGAGGGCAACGAGTACAGATGAGCGAGGGCTTTCCCCAAGCAATTGGGTTGCTGGTCCTTGCGAGTAACCGTGATATGGCAGGTTACTCAAACTCACCAGCCGGCGTGCTGGCAAGACCAGGCACGCAATACTAGCGACTGCACGGAGAGTAAAGTGTCCGTGCTTGTCCACGCTATGTGTAGCGGGACAGACTGACTGGAGACGGTAGAGAGGGCAGACGTATCCTTAACCAATACGATAGCTTTCTAGGCCATAGGCAAACATAGGGCTGTTTCATTTAGATTGTGTAATGCTAGCATCATCTATCATCACGTTGATGTATTCATATTGTGTAACAACGATGAAACCTAACGCTCGTAGAGCCATTCAAATGTCGGCTCTGAATAAATTGCATTCCTTTCGCAAATGAATTGTTATTTCGTGCAGTGCGAAAGTAGCGGAGTCTTGAAAAGCTGCAGCGCACAAGTCGCTGACAGGTTAGACCCCGAATTGGTGTCAGAATGGTCAATGAATCAACGCCAGCGGCGAATTGGTGGTAGAATACAGAGAATAGACACCAATAGACCCCGAATTGGTGTCAGAATGGTCAATGAATCAACGCCAGCGGCGAATTAATGTCAGAACACAGGGAATAAACACCAGTAGACCCTGAATTTGTATCAGAACACATTGAACGAACGCCAGCAGTACAATTACTGTCAGATTTCAGTGAACGTTTCTGAACAGCCATAGCAGGCAGTTGTAGTAATATTCAACGAGCAGTTAACGCCAACATGTAAGTGGTATTATAAACCACTAAACGAACGCTAGCTATCGATTGATATTACAAAATTCTGTACCAGACGGAATTCAATGCACGTTTCAATAATTGTGATGTGTGATATATTGCAAGGTAATACAAATTTATTGTGATACATGCTATAAATTAAATTTTTTTTCTTGTGGTGAATTATACGATCGCCAAATTTGTGGAGTGTGAACCACAATTGAGTCAAATTAGATCGATAAAGTGTGAAATTCTACCAATATTATTTAGAAAGTGTGTTAATATATTAAAAGCAATTGAAATGTATAAAATCATCAGTGAACATTACCATCGTAACCACCGTGTACATTTCATTGCGTGTGATACAGCCATCAATGTCACCATTCTACGAAATTAGTAAATAGATTAGCGACGAACTGCAGCCTAGAACGAAGGTACGCCAGAGTCAAACAGCGAAGACAAGACATTGACGGCCATTCGACTAATCATCTCATTTATCATCTAACAATCATTCAGACGATCATATCATTCATCATTAATACCACTTATCACTATTTAGCACATTCTCATTCATCATTCGCATGAAATAGGAGATTGTATTAACAACTTGATGAAATATGAAATAGTTGTTGAAATAAGATAAATTGTGAGCTTGTATTTACAACTTAAGCGTGTGTCTAATTCTTGCTGCTCTACTAACCAGAAGCAGCCCGTGGGTTATCAAACCAAACCAGTGTGTAGTGTGAAAGTTTGCGGTGGAACATCCCAAGTACCGTACGGTCCAACAAATTAGATGAGTATATTTTCCGAATATTTTGGTATGCTCTAACTTAATCTTGCATCTTCTTTTCCAGCAAGAGATGTACATGTACTAATACATTAATGTAAACTATTATGTGCATATTATTGTATGAATATTATTGTAGTATCACTGTGAACTAACAATACGCCACAAAATGGCGTCACTAAATGAATGTATCCAGGCAGGCATCGCAATGGGCCATACTGGAGATAAGCTAGAAAAGTGGGTGGATCAAAAGTATAAAGAAGAAATATCTCGCATGGAAAAGAAAGCGGCTCTTGATAGAGACGAAAGAGCATTAGAAAGGCAGCATCAAAAAGAAATGAAAGAGGCCGAGGAGGCTACCAAACAGAAACAATTAGAATTAGACCAAATTATCAAACAGAAACAGTTAGACTTAGAGCAGGCTAACAAACAAGCAGAGGAAGCCACCAAACAAAAGCAGATACAAGTAGATTCAGAAACTAGACTAAAGATGAAAGAAATGGAGGTAGATTCTAACATACAAATAGCCTCTAGCAAACAAAAGAGCCAAGAAGAACAGAACAAATTTAGTAAGTACAAGGGCCTTATTAAACCTTACACTGTAGGTGATTCAATCAGCGCATGGACTGAAAATATAGAGTTCCAACTAAAAACACAGAAAATACCTTTAGAGGATTGGGCAATGATTTACATGAGGAATCTGAGCGGGGAGCCTTTAAAAGTAATAGAATCAATACCTACAGATCTTAGAAACAATTACCAGTACATACACGATAGGATAATGCAACATTTTCTTTTGGACGCTACTGGTTATCAAATTCAATTCTCACAGATTAAACCAAAAGCAACTGAAACGTTCTTAGACTACATTTCTAACGTGCAAAGCACATTTAAAAAATGGACTAAGGCGGCTAAAGTAGGTAACAGCTATGAAAAACTAGAAGAGCTAATGGTAATGGACAAAGTTGTTTCTACAGTGCCTACCCCTTTTGCTAAATTCTTACAACAGTCAGATATTGATTCCATCCAACAATTAGAGAAACGGGGGTCAGCTTATTTTTCCTCTAATCGGGACATATTTAAAACTACATCATATGACACAGAAATTACAGCTTTTGCAAATAGAGTCCCTGATAGATCCTACAAACAGAAAGACTATAGTAAGAAGGACAAACCATATCAGAAACCACCTCGATGTAATTATTGCAATCTTTTTCATCCAACTTATTCGATGTGTGATAAGAACCCCACATATCCGGCACACCTAGAACAAGTGATAAGTAAGCAAGAAAGCAGAAGATCATCGTTTAAACGTGCTGTAAAATGTTATTTTTGTTCTAGTTATGGCCATTATAGTAATAAATGTCTTGGGAGACAGAGAATGAAGGCAAACAACGCAGCCCTCATCGATACATCATCAGACGATGAAAGTGACATAGATCCCGAACTTGTCAATGTATTGCCATCGAATGAATGTCAGAGTGTATCATCAGTAACTGATATTTTAGACTTTAAGAAATGTAAAGTATGTCACCAGTTTCATGCGGAGGGGAGATTGAAATGTGGACACATAATATCATGTTCAAATGAAGAAGCTAATGCAGCATGTGCCTTCAGAGGTAACCTTAAGTTCTACGATGCACAGGTCAATGGTAAACCATGCCAATGCTTAGTTGATAGCGGCAGCACTATACTGGGGTTAAGGAAAGAACTTGCTAGACCTGAAGATTATACGGGTGAATTTGTCAAATGCTGTACTTTCTCGGGAACCATCGAGAAATATCCACTGGCAAAAGCGCATATCAATACCCCGTTCCTTACCGGCACATGTACGTGCGCTATCCTCCAAGATCCTTGTACAGATCTTATTTTAGGATGTCTTGATGCATTAAAAGAATGTACAGACGACAACATAAAAGCCTGGAATGAAACACACATGGTCAACGCTGTAACCACGTCAGATACAGAAACAAAGTATACTGACTTACAAAATGAAACACTACAGCTATTAACATCAAGTGGTGCAGATACCAACAATACTCGCCAAAAGCTGAGCGAGGCACAAAGCACCGACCAAACACTCACACCGTATTTTAACTTGTTGTGTGAGCGAAAGAAAGTTTCTAAAAATTCTTCCTGGTACTTTAAAAAGGTTAACGGAATTCTCATGCGTTATTACACATATAATAACCATGAAATTCAGCAGACGGTGTTACCTGTAACATACCGGGAAAAGGTGCTAAAAATCGCACATTCACCACCGTTTGCTGAACATTTGGGCTATCATAAAACGCGAGCCAGAATTCTATCACAATTTTACTGGCCGAAATTCTGTTCGGACATAAAATCTTTCTGTCGCTCTTGTACTATGTGTCAACATCGAGTACGAAAGAAAAAGCATGTAAAGACAGAAGTGCAACGGTCAGTGATAGCATCTAGACCACTTGAAAGTATAGCGGTCGATATTACTGGACCCCTAATGCAGGTGTCGAGTAATGGAAACCAGAACTATCCAAACAAGGGTACTAAAACGATTCACCTTAAACCAAACCAAAAGGCTGTGATTCAACTAACCGATAAACATAACATGGTACTAACATGTTGCCAAAGGCCTCTCAACGTTGAACTCAAAATATCAGATTCGGATCATGAAATATCGATAAAAGAACACTTAGAGATATTTCATATCGACATCCTGAAACCATACGTTTCACAACAAGTACAACAGACAGACGAACAGATTGCACCAACACCAAGCAATGAGACGACAGACATACATAACTCAACTTCACTAGGTAGGGCGACACACAACAGCGACAACGCAAACACACTTACCAGATAACAGCACACACAACTAGTAGCACAACAGTATTGGACGAGATGGAACTACCAGTTCCTACAGTAAACATAACTGCGACAAATATCTCGACATGATTGATTGATTGATTGATTTAGGAACCGACATCACAGCATTCGGGACATTCCCATAAGCGCTCCGTCTCGATCCTCAGCAGCCAGCGAAGAGTTCCAACACTAATAGTTCCAGTAGCAATCTGATTATATGTCCGTCTCGCCTTTCCTCCGAGCGCCGAGCGTCGGCCAGATCCCCTCTCGTCACACCTCGTTGTCTCATTCTTACCAGACCATGGTGCTCCATCTGCTCCTCCGAGGTGTACACGTGCTCCCACAAGGCCGCAACCACGTCTGCCTTGTCATGCATCAATACTCCACCAAATTTTGCCGAGCCAGCCAATCTGTCCGCCTGTTCATTCCCCAGCACACCGGCATGCCCAGGAGAAAAGATCCAGGTGATGCTTACTACCCGTGACCTCTGAAGCGAAGCAAGCCACTCCGCACGAAGCCTACCTGTTCTCACCCTTCTCAGCATGCAATCTGAGTCAGTTACAATCACAATGTGTGTATGTATCGTGTTTTCTATCCAGCGGAAAGCTGCACTGACCGCCTCCACCTCCATTCTTAAGCTAGATGTAGTGTTATCATACGCCAGGCTCTCCTGCACCAAACGCCGACCATTAGTTTTTGCCAAGAACCCCCAGGCACTTCTCCTACCTCTCAACACTGACCCATCCGTGTAGATAATCACATCACCCGGGCGAGAATTTTCCTGAATTAGTTGCTGAATTTCCACTTCCGTGGCCCCTGCTGGCCACTCCCTGCACTTCCGGCTCAATGTTATTACAACTCTGCACAAGTCTGACTGCACTGCTGGCACTCTGACCCACTCCTCTCCTCGCCTGATGTTCTCCAAGGGGCACACCTGTCTGATCGTATCCTCCGCCTGAGCCATCCATGATTTCCCTCTTATCAGTCTCTGACCCTTAACTACGTCCAGCGCCTCATGCAACGGGTGATCTGTGTCTGCAGCTACTCTGAGGTATGCCTTCGCTTGCATCACCTTGTGCCTACTAGCAACAGTAGGAAGACCAAGGATGTAACGCATACACACTACTGGAGTGTCTCTGGTGCATCCCAGAATGACCCGCATCGCTTCATTCTGTATGCGCTCTAATTTCACCAGCTGACTCTTTGAGACAGTGAGCATTCCTAGTCCATAATCAATCACTGAGAGGATCAAGTGCTGGTATAGTGTGAAGAGCATTCTCTGCTCTGTGTCCATTGCAGCCATAGTTTTAAGTGCATTGAGTCCCTTTTGAGATCTTGTCACAACCGTCTCCACATGGTCCTTGAAGGACAGACTCCTGTCAAATGTGATTCCCAGATACTTCAGTTTGTTCTCTCTGTTGACGCTTCTACCATCTATCGTGAGGCTTGGGGTATCATCTCTCACAATCCTATTGTCCAGAGAGCACCACAACACCGCCGCCTTTTCCGGGTTGATGACAGCACTCATTTCAGTGCACCAGTCAATCACTTTGTCCACTGTCACCTGTAGCTCCTGGGCTGTTTGATCCCTATTTCTCCCCTGCCTGTATGCAAGAATATCATCTGCAAATGTTAGAATCCTTCCAACCCCTGGTGCTTCTAGATATGCAATCTTGCTCGTATACACATTAAAGAGCACCGGTGAGATTGCACATCCCTGTGGCAGTCCCGGGGTTAAAATATGTGGCTCTGAGGTCCATGCGCCTAGACGGAGAGCAACTTGACGAGAATGCAGGACGGCTGCTATCCAGTTCACCAACCAGGGATTGACCCCCTTCTCCATAAGTGCGGTCATCAAAATATCATAGCGAACTCTATTGTACGCATCTTCGAGATCAAGCGCTGCCGCCATCGTTTCCTGTCTACTCTGGAACCCCTCATAAACGTCAAAAGCAAAGGTGGCCGCATTTGACCAGGTATCTTTTCCTGGCCTGTAGCTCCCCAGGCCTCCTGGAAGAAGCTTTCCCCTTTCCAAAACATCCTGCAGCTTAACAGCGACTATCTTCTCTAAAACCTTCCCAAATGTATTTTGAAGGGTGATGATCCTAAAGCCGGCAAGCTTTGAATGATCCTTGTATGGTTTTGGGAAAGGGATGAGATAGCTATGCAGCCAATCCTGCGGTACTGACGCCGTCCTAATGCTCTGATTAAAGCAGCCGGCCATCTCTTTCAGGTCTACATCGCTCAAAGCCTTCATGTGGCCATACCTGACACTGTCAGGCCCTGGTGCCGTGTCTTTTGCCTTCTGCAAAATATGTTTAACATCTTCAAACAGTATGATGTCTTCGTAAGGCATATTCTCTATTGTGCCAGATAATTCCACTCTAACTGCATCCCTGGTATCCGCATCACTATGATTGGTCTGCTCTAAAAATCTCTGGAGAAACGCCTCCCCTTTCTCCTTGTCTGTTATCAAGCGTACCCCATCCTCTTTATAAATTGTTCCCACTGTCATAGGCCGATCTTTTCTTTGCATTTGTCTGTACAGTTTCCAGAATTTATGCAGTGTTTTATCACCTCCAATCTCCTTCATAAAACATTCCCATTTTACTTTCTTGGCCTCTGCAGCACATCGCTTGAAAGCCTCCACCTTGTCTCTCTTGTCATTTTCCGCTATGTCCACTTCCTCTCGTGAGCTTAGGGGTGTCTGTCGCAATTTCCTTAGCTGCTTCACTGCAGCTCTCTTTGCTTTCCACGCATTGTCTACTTCTGGGGACCACCATGGGGGCTGCAAAAAAGGAGTTTTAACAGTCCTGTTGCATGCCCCATGTCTGAGGCGTCCAAGAAGGCTGTCGCTCCGCTCATACCGAAAGGTCTTGCGCGCTCTCCCAGCCTTAACTTTCCTGGACTTAGAGATCAGGACTGAGCATGGCATGTGATCACTCCCATGGTCATTCAAAACAGTCCACCTTACATCAAGGACTGATGACTGGGAGACAAGTGCCAAATCAATAGCCGTATCTGCATCGCCAGGCCTCATTGCCATTCTAGTCGGCCTACCATCATTTATGCAGACCACCTCGGAGTCCACCATGGAATCCGCAAGTGCAATTCCTTGTCGATTTTCTCCACTACTGTCCCAATCTCTGTTTCTCGCATTGAAGTCTCCACATATAAGTAGCCTATCACCTGGTAAGTCCTCTAATTCCTTAAGCCAGTCCCATTGTTCCTTTCTGACAAAACAGTCCACTGTGGCATATACATTTATGATGTTCCACCTTAAGCCACCAATCTCCATTTGTATACCCTGAACCTCTCTTGCACTGTGATTCCACTGGCTCAAGTCAAGTGCCACATGCTTTACTCCTTTCTTCACCAGCAGACCTTGCCCATGTCTCTTCTGCCCAGTGGGGTTTATATAACTGACGTACCCAGGGCAATGGTATTTATCTGTATTTAACTCCTGGAGCATGAGGACATCAAAATCATATATTAGCCTCTCCAATACAGGACCTCTCTGCCTGGCACTATGACAGTTCCAGTATCCCACTGTTACATGGTTGAAACCTAGTCTCTCCACTTTTCGTCTTGTTCTCCTGGCGCCTGCCCTCCTATTTCTATGCCTCCTTCTCACACCATTTCCTCGCCTTCTCCTCCTCACCCTCTCTTCGCTAGCCGCTAAAAGATGTGTCAAGCGCAGAGCACGTGCTCCGTAGCTCCGGCGACGATTCCCGTGTTTAAATAAATCCATAGGCAAAGTTTGGATATTTGCAGGAAATAAACGGTCACCCTAGCATTGCCTGCTTACTAGGGAAGGGGCAGGGGATGTCCCTCAGGAGTCCATATGCCTGGCGCCGCCCCGCCCGCATACCAGACGTTCCACGTTCACGACCAACTCACCCTTGGCCATTCAGTCCTCGGCACGTCGGTTCACCTTAAACTTAGGGGTTTATAATCGGAGTTTTCCATCTCCTAGATTGGCCGCTTTATTAGCTAACGGGCCCAATCTACCCGGGGGCAAGAGATTCCAGCGCCTCATTTCTGGCGAACACAGAATATACATGTATACAGGGAACAAAACCAATGTAATAAAACATCTATCAAATTGTAAGTACATAGTGAAAGTCACCACACCATGGAAACCTAACTCTCGTCACCAAAGGAAGCAGTAACAACAACAGTAATCTGATAATCAGTACATTAAACTATATACGTTGAGCTCTGCAGTACGACATGTGACCAAAATACACACTGACAATCAGGATAATCCACGTGACTTATACCATATGTCAATAGATGAGGTGGGATTTATGAATTAGCCTTGTGTGTGTTTTTTTTTTAAAGCCACATATTCTAGTCACAGTGCATATAGATTCTGTAACCGGCAGCTTCGGTGCATTGGAGGTTCGCTTGGAAGTTGTAACCAGTTTCATTCCGAATGTCCAGATGATGTATCAAGGACTTGTCATCGAACATGCTCGTCTCTCGGATGGTGCCCAGGACTTTTTTTTTTATCTCGACATGTAGAAATAACAGATGCAGTCAGACAAAAGACGGGACAAAACACCTACTGAAACGTCGATAGGTCTTCAACAGGTTGAGATTGTGTGGACTCACATCTAAGCCAACCAAAGTAGAGTTGGGCATGGAACAAATTGACTTCCTGGGTCATACTATCTGCAGGGGCCAATGGAAAACTAATCACAGAATCGTCACTAAGATTGTGAATTTCACAATACCAACGAAATTCCTATCAAAACTGGCGGACATCACCAGTATGTTTTCTAACATCTTAAAAGCTTCGGCTAAATTATCTGTAAAAGATGCACGATTAATTAGTGCGGTATCGAAATTGAAACATTTTTTCATCGTTCTATCTATCCTTCGTATGCCTAATACAAATCTAACTTATTTCTTACGCACAGATATGATTGCCATATCCATATCTGAAAGACTAGGTCAGTTCTACAACGGGACGTTCCACCCCGTAGGTCGCAAGATCACTCCGGCTGAAGGAAGATACTCAGCATCAGAAATGGAAGACCTTAGTTTGATCTATGGCGTGAGAAAGTTTCACCGATTTGTGGCAGGAGCACAGTTTGTAATCCAATCCGATAACTCTCCATTGTCTGTGATGCAATCTGGACATCCTACCAACAATAGAATTTACAGGTGGGCTTTGATTCTCCAAAATTACACATTTACCATACAGCATTTAAAAGGGAGATTAAATACGATTGCAGACATTTTGAGTCGTCCTTCATCCATTCAAATACCTGAGTTACAGGAAGGAAGCGACTATACACCACCAGAAACAGTGACACTGTAATGTTAAATAACCAAGTGCCATGTGTGGTGAGTAAGACATATCGTAAGTGCGTTACTATCGCCTGATATTTGACTTGTGTGAATAGAACAGTGCTATGAAAAGTGTAACGAACAGACACAGAATTAACATGCGCTGAGACACACGTAATTTAGATTATGGGAACTAATGCCAAGAGGACACAAATCCAGCTTAGACCCCGAATCTAGAATATATTGAACCAACGATTAGACCCCGAATAACATTCCAGGGTGAGCTATGGACCTACATAATGTGGTAGGCAACTATATTAATACACTATCCTTCAAGGAGAACATAAAAGACTTTGGCGGAATGAACTATGTTAGAATAGTCTACAAAGAGATTTGCTCCATCTTTACAACGCAGAGGAGGACGTCAACTTAGTGTAATTAGATATAGAAATGTAACTGTGATATATGTACATTATTATTTTATTTACAGTATCTATAACTTCATTTTTCTATTATTTATTCTATTGCAAATTGTGTAAACGCATATATAACTTTATTTTCTTATCTGCGTAGTTAGAAATCACCATCATTTAATTAATAATCCATTTATTAAAACATCCATTATAGAAATACAATTATTAGATCTTATATTAGTTAATTAACTTATAATCATAATCATTTATACATCCATTTAGCTAATATATCATTTCAAAACTAATGCCAATCATTTAGGAATTAATATCATCTTTTTCACAAGTAACATTTAAGGTAATTAACCCATTTCGCTTAAATGAAAGTAGTATTAAATTATTTCCCTTGAGGGTAATTTAGCTCAGCACACCAAATTATGGAAGTTACTATGTCAGGATCGGGAACAAACCATCCTTATAACGATGTATAATTTTTGTACAGACATGACACGTGCAAACAAAACGCACAGCCAATCGTTTATTGTATATATATATTGTTCATGTATGTGATACTATGAAACATATTTTAATGACGAAAGAATGATTGAGTGAAAGAATAGTATGAAAGGGTATGAAAGATGAATGAAAGAAGAGAAAATGCGAGGAGAGAATGCAAAAACGTAGTAAACAGAGAAAGAAAGAGAGCCAGAGAGAAAGACAGCGGAAAAAAAAAATTTCCACCGCTGGAAAAGTCTTATTTGACTTGTCTGTGTCATGTTTTTTTTTTTTTTTCTATTATGTCACGGCAAAATTGCCGCCCAAATAATTTTTTTTTTTTTTTTTTTTTTTTTTTTTTAAACGTTTATTTCATACAAAGCAATGTATATTTACAAGGTGCAATGCGTGTTTCTTTGTTTGTGTATATTACAGAGCGTTGCCGTTTGTTAGTGTTATGTCATATGCGTTAATGAAACAAAACCATACATATACAGTTATGATAATGACGTACGCTTTCAGTCATCCCATTCTAACTTGATTGATGGTAATAGTGATGATAATGGTGATGATAATGATGATGATAATGGTGATGGTAATGGTGATGATAATGGTGATGAAAATGACGGAGACAACAACGACTATGATGTGGTGATGATTCCTTCCCCTCGTTCATTCTAAACCC
The DNA here is from genome assembly GCA_963921405.1 of Cepaea hortensis. Classification (NCBI taxonomy): domain Eukaryota; kingdom Metazoa; phylum Mollusca; class Gastropoda; order Stylommatophora; family Helicidae; genus Cepaea; species Cepaea hortensis. The sequence continues at coordinate 35,972,693 of OY992885.1, forward strand.
ATCATTCTCACACGCTTAATATTTTTTTTCTTTTTTTTTTTACAGTTGTAGTATCCTTTATTTAAAACAAGTTATTTGCTTCTACTGTAATATGTGCTGTCTTCAGCCAAATATTTTACGAGATTTGCGCTTGTGGGGCTAAGATTAGAATGTTTGCGACTTTTTGTTGATAAAGTTGTTGGACAATTTCTTTGTTGATTGTTCTGTAATTGTATAGTGCTTTGTTTCTTAATGTCCATATAAGATTTCTGTACTCTGCCAATAGAACAAGTAGCTTTGTGTGGGTGTCTTGTGTGGAGTAAGGAATGCAATTTATCATGATTGCTTTGTAAACATCTGTTCTTTGTTTCAAATGAGTGTTTAGGATGTTTTGTAGGAGGTTTCTTGTTGGCATGATTGTGTTGCATTCGTAATAGATATGCTCTTCTGATTCTTGGACGTTCCGTCTACAAAACTGACACTGTAGTATTTGTTTAGTTATTTTTGCTGTTCTCTCTGTTGTTGGGGTCATGCTGTAAACAAGCCTATATGTAATTTCCCTTGCTTTTGGAGTAATCTGCTTGTTGTGAATATTTGAGAAAATTTCGGTATAATCTTTTATGAAATATCTATGTCCTCTTTTAATTCTGAGATGTACCGGAGTTGCTTGTAATTTAACTAAATGCCTGTAGATTGTATGTGTTTTCTTGTGTAGTAATTTTTCATGTCCTTTAATGGCTGAAATACATGTTTTGTAGAACGTTGGGAGAGTGCCAAAATAATGTGAGGATGTATTCCTAATAGGTTTTAAAGAAGATAGCCTAATTCCAATGTAATAGTGTGCTAAAGGGTGTTTTTCTGGGTGTTGTAGGATTTCACCTACGTGTTTGATCCTAAGTGCTTGTATTTTGGTTGTTATGTCTTGGAGGGAGATACCTCCATCTTTTTTGTCTTGCATGAGTGTAGTATGTTTGATACTGTAGATGGTGCTGCCAAACACAAAGCGTCTAATCTCTTTGTTTATGTTTGTGACAGTTTGACGTGGGGGATCTAGGATTGTGCACAGATATAGTATTTTTGGAATTATATATGTATTAACAATGGTACTTCTACCAAATATGGTAGTTGTTTTGTATTTGTATCTCTGTAACATATCTGTTATTTTCTTCTCTAGATGTTGCCAAGTGTCTTTGTGTGTCTGATTTGGTTGACATGGGAAGACTATGTGTTTCCAATGTGTTGTCGAGGTTTTTTATATGTGTTACAGCCACACTTTAACAGAGTATATAAAGAACGTACTTTGAGCTTCAGAAAACGGAGTTGTGGTCACAAATAAAAATGACGAACGTTTGTAACCACAATAAACCGATTTGCGGCGCTCGAAGGAACACACACATTTAGTACACTAACGCATACACATGTTAGAGAGTTAAGTACACTGTAGTTTATTAGAAAACACTCAAACAAACAGGAAAACGAACACATAAAAGTTGCACACACCAATCAGTTCAAAGAACAATAACTCTAAATTCAGGGGACACAATAAATAATCAGAAACCTAAATGTAACAGTAAATATAGCTGTTTCACATGCGGAAGCAAGAAGGTGAACAGTAGAGCTATGTGTATAGAGTTGGAGGGGATATTGATGGGAACATGAACACTTGGTGCTCATGTGTTGTACTCATAATAGAGTCAACTAGTGTGTGGGTTGTCATTTTGGGCAATAGGAGGAACAGGTCAAGACGGAAGTCAATAGGTGGAAGTCAAGAGACATAGGGTCTAACGACAGAAGCCAGGACATAAGTCGTAAGACAACGGTTTCCGGTTCACTACCAATCCTTAAGATATCTATAGAACCAACTATACTGAGACATGGGCTACTGAATTAGCCAAGTGAAAAGATAGAACACTGTGAATGAAGGTAGAAGATATTGTTTTATCCCCAAACTAGAAAGTTCTATACTTATTGGAGATCTGACAAAATTGGGACAACCAATTTTCTTTTGTGACCAAGAAGTGTTACAAACATGAGGAAAAAGGAAGTAACACTTCGCGGAGAGGAGGGGACCCTGTCAGCATCCCCAATAAGACCTTACAGGAGTAATGAGTTAACACTGGTCTAGTAGAGAGACATCAGACAGGGAAGACACCGAGTACTATTAATACCTCACAGGGAGACACATTTGTGTCAGACCAGAGGGCAACGAGTACAGATGAGCGAGGGCTTTCCCCAAGCAATTGGGTTGCTGGTCCTTGCGAGTAACCGTGATTTGGCAGGTTACTCAAACTCACCAGCCGGCGTGCTGGCAAGACCAGGCACGCAATACTAGCGACTGCACGGAGAGTAAAGTGTCCGTGCTTGTCCACGTTATGTGTAGCGGGACAGACTGACTGGAGACGGTAGAGAGGGCAGACGTATCCTTAACCAATACGATAGCTTTCTAGGCCATAGGCAAACATAGGGCTATTTCATTTAGATTGTGTAATGCTAGCATCATCTATCATCATGTTGATGTATTCATATTGTGTAACAACGATGAAACCTAACGCTCGTAGAGCCATTCAAATGTCGGCTCTGAATAAATTGCATTCCTTTCGCAAATGTCATGAATTGTTATTTCGTGCAGTGCGAAAGTAGCGGAGTCTTGAAAAGCTGCAGCGCACAAGTCGCTGACAAGCAGCAGACTATAACCCAGTGCCCAGGAGGATAACATTTGTTGAAAGTAGCAACAGACTATAACCCAGTGCCCAGGAGGATAACATTTGTTGAAAGTAGCAACAGACTATAACCCAGTGACCAGGAGGATAACATTTGTTGAAAGTAGCAGCAGACTATAACCCTGTGCCCAGGAGGATAACATTTGTTGAAAGTAGCAACAGACTATAACCCAGTGCCCAGGAGGATAACATTTGTTGAAAGTAGCAACAGACTATAACCCAGTGCCCAGGAGGATAACATTTGTTGAAAGTAGCAGCAGACTATAACCCAGTGCCCAGGAGGATAACATTTGTTGAACGTAGCAGCAGACTATAACCCAGTGCCCAGGAGGATAACATTTGTTGAAAGTAGCAGCAGACTATAACCCTGTGCCCAGGAGGATAAAATTTGTTGAAAGTAGCAGCAGACTATAACCCAGTGCCCAGGAGGATAACATTTGTTGAAAGTAGCAACAGACTATAACCCTGTGCCCAGGAGGATAACATTTGTTGAAAGTAGCAGCAGACTATAACCCAGTGCCCAGGAGGATAACATTTGTTGAAAGTAGCACCAGACTATAACCCAGTGCCCAGGAGGATAACATTAGTTGAAAGTAGCAGCAGACTATAACCCTGTGCCCAGGAGGATAACATTAGTTGAAAGTAGCAACAGACTATAACCCTGTGCCCAGGAGGATAACATTTGTTGAAAGTAGCAACAGACTATAACCCTGTGCCCAGGAGGATAACATTTGTTGAAAGTAGCAACAGACTATAACCCAGTGTCCAGGAGGATAACATTAGTTGAAAGTAGCAACAGACTATAACCCAGTGCCCAGGAGGATAACATTAGTTGAAAGTAGCATCATTTTTAGCGTTCTCTCGCTTTGAACTCAAGAGTAGTCCATGCACATGATATTGCTTCTAATGCACTGGGCTGATATTTGCGTGTGAATTAGCTTTCCTTATTAACAGAGTCCCTCTTCTTCAAGCGAACCCACTCCGACTTCATAGATGGTGGCACCATTTGAGATTATTTGTTGTGATTAGATGGGTGTCACATACTACTAGTATCACCACCAGCAATAAAACTAACACTACTAGTATATCAGCTGACACAGCTATCACTACTACAAACTATTATTATTTCTAGAATTGTCACAACTATCATTGCCAGTTACCACAGATAAGTCTACTGAAACTGCCACTTCTATCATTATCATAATTACCACTATTATAACTAATACAGCTACCACTTGTATCACTATTGCAACTGCCACTAACATTACTATTACAACTATCACTATTATCACTACCACAACTACCATTACTAGCATTATTACAACTACCACTACTATCGATATTATAATTGCTACTTTTATCACTACTACAATTAGCATTACTATCACATCTACAGGGTATGTATAGCTTATAGATATGACACCGCCACGAGCACATCTGGTAAGATATACGACGTGAGCGAAAAATAATTTTGCAAAGTAATCAGATAAAGTGTGTGACTCCTTTCTGATTTGGAGTAGTTAGTCGTACGTCTTGCCCTCTCAGATCTGGGCGAGAGACTAGGTGGGTGCGTGTGCAATTCGCGCACATTAAAACTCGTTTTGCAGTTGAAAATCAACCTCCAAAAGAAGATATACATATCGTGTGTTTCATTTTGACACACATACACCTAAATCGACACTAGTAACACTAGTTTGTGCACTGTGTTGAGACCCTCCTCGTCTAATCTATGGAAGACAACAGGCGTGCAAATGGAGATATCTGTATGTCACGAAAGTGGTCCGTCACACACAAAATCACAACTACAGATATTTCGACAACGCACAGTTTTCACTCATTTTGCCCTCTAAACATCGGATGGGTATTATATTCTAGTTTTCTGCAAGTACTAAAAGAAAATGTATTTTTTGACATTAAAAGTAACTTACACTGGAAAATCTACCAAGCTTTTGTCAAATAATTTGGCAGCAAATTACGTAAAATTGAGTACGCCGTGTGTTTTTTATGTGTCAGACATTATTACAAAACGAATTTCGCATTTTTGGTCTTCAACCTGTTTTTATAATAAGCTTGGTTGTGAAGTTTGTCATTTTATTACTTTTGGCTGTAAAAAAGAATTCAAGTAAATGTTGTATTGCAGCAGAGGAGTTCTTAGTAGTAAAATCTGCAGAATCTAATGGCAGTTGGGCAGCAATGAACATTTTTTTCCATTAAGGAGTGCGAGATTTGATTATACGAAAAACCTAATAAGGTGCTGCAAGTGTTGGCTATTAAAAAAAGGAGAAGAGTGGACTACCATAAGATTTTCCAGACATAAAAAATACATTACTGAAAGAGGTAGTGGATAGAAAGCAACACGACATCAGTGTTTGATTCATTCAAATCCGACATGAAGCTTTTTTTTCGTTGCTTGCTTTGAACTCAAACGTACATATACGTGCTACTACCGGGTGTTTGTAAAGTCTCACTACACTTTGTATGTAGAACAAATTTTAAAAATGAGGTACATGATGTCATCAGAAAATATGCTCTACAGTCTGTCGTGAATTAATTTGCAGCAAATGGCTGTCGTCTGTTGGAGGGATTATGTGCACTCCAAACAGAACGTTGTTATCGACGGAAGAAAGCATTGGTTTTTTTTTTCAAATTTATACTACATATAAAGTGTAGTGAGACTTTACAAACGCCTGGTACATCTAGTGCACTAGACTGATTTTT